>JAJHUR010139983.1:0-44815 GCA_027495735.1 Lutjanus campechanus | reverse complement strand
CTGGCAGAATATGGCAGAAATAAAATATAATATTCATAAGTATGTTTTCATTAGTGTAAAACTACCTAAAATAATTGTTGTGTTTTCGTTACTTAGAATGAGCCGTTTATACCCTCAAAAGTTATAGCAACTAGCAGCTAGTACTCAAGAAAATGCAGCATTAGTTTGAATAAATGTTTGTCCATTGCTGAAAAGATCTGTATGTTGCAAGTATACAACCTAACAAAGTATATAACATTGGTCAGGTATTTTTAGACATTTTAATGCAGAAATGTTACATATTATAGCTTTAAACATGTCTGGTTCATGTGGTGCAGCTTTTAGGAACATTCATAACAAGCATGTTTGAGCTTTTCTCAACAAACAAAGTGTATTGTGACATTAGAAAGCACTTTTTAAGGCCTAAATCATCTGTGATTAGCAGCTGGGCTTCTGGCAAACTGACAAAATGCAGAACGTACTTGCTGAAGTTGAAGAGCAACCGTTCAAACACCAGAACAGGACCGGTGCTGCTGAGGATGGTAAGAGGCTGGCCGGCGAGCAGACAGAACACGCCGCCTGCGATCGCTGTGCCAAGAAAACTCTCCAACACACCCTGCACACGCACAGTCAGGGAATAATTCAGAACATGAATAGAAAACACAACCAATAGAAGGCTCAAATCTCAGTCTGACCTGCATGTTTTCCGTAGCGTCCCCCAGCAGACCACCAAATGTGATGGCGTTTGTCACAGTTCCAAGGTAAATAAACAAAATGGCCGACAAGGCCTGAATGTGAAATGCATCTGTGAAGTCACTGACAAAGAAAGGCGCTTTTCTTTTGATGTCAAGTAGGAGACCCCCACAAAACCTGAAAACACAGATACAAAAGGTGTCAGCAAATATCAAACGAGTAATTCTCATATCAAAACTATTATTTGAAATATTTAGTATTGTTCATGATTTCATACTTTCCGGTCTTCTTCAGCTCCTCCCCTACAGCGTGTCCCCCTCCGCCATGACCTCCATCGTGAGGCATATCTCCGTTCATCTGGGAGTCCCCTCCTGCATACTGGTTTTTCCTAAAATACACACAGTTCAGTTCAGTCTGGCAGCCTTTTTACCTCTGACTCACAGTTTATCACAGAAATCGATATCTGATGCAGGTCATATGTTTGAATGTCTCAGATGTCTACTGATGCTGCAGCTCAGCCTGCAGTTCTTGAGAACAGAGCATTAAAGGGATAGTTCAGATTATTTAACGTGGGGTTGTATGAGGTACTTGTTCATACTTAGTGTATTGCCAAACCAAATATCGCTCTCTCTAAACCAACCAAAATCCACTGACAAAATCATCAATTTTAACTAACAGAACATGTTGCTCGTCTATTGCTGCCTCAAGCTGTTAGGTTGTTAGTGTTGTTGTCTGACTTCCCTCCCCTTTAACTATGTTCATGGCCTCTTTCTTGTGTCGTCAGCCAGTGTTGATGTGTGCACTGTGATTAAATACCGTGATTGATCAGTGCCCACAGAAAGCTTCCTGCTTTACCGAGTGAAACTGCAGCTTTTAGATAAAACCCGCTGCTGCTCTTTCATAATTGAACACTGTGCTGTTCACCTGGACACACTTCAGTGATTCTGCAACCACTGCTCTTCTTTAACATTATGTAGTTACTGCACACACAGCACTCGGAACAGGTGCAGATCTGCGGCTTCCTAAATGTTTAATGAGTTTCTTTTCCCCTTAGTTTTCATAATTTTCTTTTACAGCAAAGTCAGATTTAAATGTACCCATGCATTGATTATTTGTTTGTTTTAGTCTTTCTTTATTTTTACAGTTTTATTTAAGTTTCTTCCTACTGCTGATTATAATACGACTCTTGTTCAGTGTTGGAAAGTACAAAAGTACAGTTTTGCCATGCTTGTACTTGCATGTGTTATTTGTTAATATTAAAAACAGAATAATATAACATTTTCTAACAACACTGTGAAAGAAGCCAATCTGCATAATGAATACTTTAACTTTTGATAATCTTACTACATTTTACTGGTAATACTTCTGTACTTTTACTTAAGTAATATTTTGAATTCAGGACTTTTACTTTTTTAAAACTATAGTATTTCTACTTTTACTCAAGTAAAATATCTTTGTACTTCCACTACTGTTCTTGTTATACATGTATGAGGAATTAAACCAGAATTTGTGTCAGCTAAAGCATGTCTTTATTGCAGTGTTTCCTCGCTCTGTGTGTGTGTGTCTGTGTGTGTAGGGATGGGTTTAATAAATGACCAGCAGATTAATACACAGCCTGAGTTCCTTGTAGATTCAATGAACACTTGTGATTTCTGATAAGAACAAAGAAATCTCTCAAGGGATTTCACCTTTGGGCTACTGTTGCTTTTTATATTCCTCTGAAATGTTTTCAAAATGATTTTAAACACCATTTATGAGAAGATTATCCACTAAAAGTCCCATACGTATAAACTCAAGAAGCATCAGTGAGCACACACTGAAATGTTGGACTCATAAAGACCTTTTGTCAGAGGACGGAAGGTGTTTGGGAGGCTCTATCCTGATGGCCGGGTCCCACTCTCCAGGAGGAAGCACGATCACCTCGTCCAGGAACTCATCGATACCGGCCAGCAGGTCTTGTCTGTCCTTGGCCTTATATGCAATGTCATGAAAGACCTGAAGACAGACAGAGAGGGACGAGGCACTCGAGTGTGAAAGAGGCCTGTCAAAGCATGCAGTGTGCCAGCAGGAAGTGAACTGTAATATCACATCTGACGATTTATATTTAGGATAAAGAGTGAGATCTTACACACACTATGAAAACCAAAGCACAACATTCAGGTATTAATGCACCAATGAAGCAGTGACATGATCAGCCCAAAACTCTGGATATGGACAGAGATGCATTTTATCAATAAAATATGAATGTGCTGTGCAGCTTCACTTCACATACTGTACTGGACCTTCAGAATTTATTAATAACATACTGTACTTTATGTGTCTGAATAAATTCTAACTTTTATTAAATGAGTTGTGGCTTTTTTTTTTAACTGAAACTGTATAGAAGAAATAGTCAAAATACTAACTACAGATTACTAAAAATGTATGTATTAGCAAATAAAAACTAATATTTCTAATGTAATAAATGCTAAGAATAACTATTTCCTGCCCATAGGAGAACTTGAGAAGTAATCCTGATTATTTATCACAGCTTTGACACACGTTTGCAGCGATTATTAAATGCCTATATTACAGATTACTTGAAATAGTTTATTTCATAACTTTCATAAACTCTCAGCCAGGACCACTCACTCCAGAGGACAAGCTATTGTCCTCAGGTTGGTGTTTCAGGACACCTGTTTGGAGGCCTAAAAGACTCCATGCCTCTTTTATTCCGAGTGCTATCGACATGTATAATAATAGTTAGCTCTCGACAACATAATCTAGTTGAATACAGCAGCATCATAAACTACAGACTAACTCATTACCGAAGAATCAAAGTGTCAGAAAAGAAATCAAACTCATGGGTTCACAAACACAGTATGGAACAAGCTAAATGAGGCATTAAATGGTCGAAACATAGTAAAAGTGAATGAAAATGCTACATTGTGTTACATTAAAGATCTAATTTGGATGTGTGTATTAGAGTTTTACTATCAGCATTAAAACATAACACAGATGATGTGTGTTAATGGCAGTCCAACCTCATCTGACATCAGCGTGGCGATCGCTCTGCCAATCTCGTGGTACGACTTGGCTTTGCCTTTGGGTCCAAGCAAGATGAATAAAAACCTAAAAAGGGAACAAAATCATTTGAATTAATAACCTTATTTGTTTGCACCTTTCTGTAGCAGATAAACTTTTGATTAATCCACAATAAAATGAGATTGAAGATAGTTCACCCTTTTTCTTATTTACATCTTTTCAGGTGTCTGGTTTGGTAATATGAAATTTTTAGTAAAGGTTTAAAACATCTTTATTTCATGTCCTAAGACCTGTGTTACTCACAGCTATCAAAGCTTTGGACATATTTACTGTTTTGACTTCAGGGAGGCTGCTCTATATACCAGCCATCCACTCAAACACCTCATTTTCCAAGCTATGTAATAACAATAAAACTTTAAAAGGGGTGTTAACTTTGAGTATGGCCATAACAATGACACAATAGACACTTTACCATGGCAGAGACATTCCTTAAGGACATGGTTAAATACAACAATTCCTAGTTCATCAGAGCTGAATCGGGCTCCAATAAAAACAGGATATAAAACTGTTTTATGGCTCTTTGGTACAACAACACTAGAATTCAGTGTCACCTCTGTGGCTTTATGATGCTCATCAACAGCCAGAGAATTAACAGCTCGAGGTTTTTGTCTTTAATCACAGTTTTGTTATTGGATTTATTTATAATTTAAAAGGACAGTTCACCCCAATATCTAAAATACATATTTTTCTGCTACTTATCCATCAAGATAGTTTTGTTGGGAGTATACTGTATTGCTGTTTAGTTTTTCCAATGTATGTATTGTATGTATAGGAGCAAGACATGAATCTCAGCTACCTTGTGGGAACAGGAACCTCTGTTAAGGCTCCCAGCATCACAGCTTGCTGCAAACGAACAAACGCCACAAACGGCGCGTCAAGGAAGTCCACCTCCCCCACCAGCACGTTGGAGGCCTCGGCGTCTCTCGGCAACTTCTTCATGAACTTGTTCCTCAGCTAAAAAAAAAACAAGCACAAAAGAGACGAACAGGAGGAGATGTTAAATGTTACATTCACACCAGCAAGCTGCCCAATACAGCGCACACAGAATTAAACAACCTATTTCAAACGAGACAATCCCATTCAGGTTAAATACCAAACCAGGAGGCTCCCGTGGTATCTAAATAAGGCCGTATTTCTTCCTGTCACAGCGATGGTGAGTTGTATGAACATGGAGGTCAGACACCTGCTGAGCTCCACGGGTTCAACAATTTACCTCTAAAGGACATGCGAATCCTGTGACTGTGAGGAACTGTTCACTTTATCTTTTCCTTCATTGACAGACTGAAGAACTGCTTCAAATTTGTGTCGACACGACACTGTCTCATTTATAAACTTTGAAATTCTGCTGCGCAGTAGCATGAACTAACAGATAATACATGAAGAATTGTTGAAGAATTACGGTGTGTTGTTGGTCTAAGACAACTAAAAAGCAGGTACCGTGTTTTAGCTACAGGCTCTCTGATACCACGGAGATGAGGATTAAAGGAACATATGACTGTTTTTGCATATTTTAGCCTCTGAACTACAAATTTTATGTCTGAGCTGATCATTTTGCAAAACACGTTCATTTCTTTTCTTTTTAGATTTCAAAGTTGTCAGTCAACCTGAAAAGATCTTGCCATTGATCCATCACATTTTAAAAGGTGCAGTAAGCAATTGTAGAGAAAGATAGCTGATTGTTGAGTCTCAGTCCCAGACCATCAAATACAGACACTTTGGTGTCCAAGCCACAAACCCACAGCGTCCGTATTTGACAACCTAGGGACCTATCAACTATCTTTCTCCATAATCACTAACCGGATTGGTCAAACTCTCCTGTCATGGGCTCGATTTTCTAAAGCTCTTCACTCAGACCACTTAACATTAACATTTTGCTTAAAGGTTATTGTGGAATTTTTGCCCAATGACGGCATAAATAATGGGGTTGCCTACGTCAGATTTAATGGATACTTATGAGGCATCCTGATGATGCAGCAACACTTAATATTAACCATCATCAACCACCATAAAAAATTGTAAATAGTTGATCAAACTAACAAAAATGAAATTATAATTATGTTTCCAAAATATTAGTAATACTATAATGTATGCTATTCCATCATTAGTTTGTGTATAATTAGTTTATAAATTATATATTGTAGCATTGCTGATAAAATGAAGAGATTTTTACACTTAAATTAATAATTACATCTCGATTTAAGTGGTAAACTAATAATTTGTTGCATACATATTTTGTAAATGACTTGCAAACCTTTAAGAACTAATTATATCGAGAGATGGACCAGATAATTGAGACACTTTGGTGGTTAATAATTAGTTTGTAGGGGCGCCCCGGTAGCTAAGTTGGTAGAGCGTGTAGGCTCAATATATGGACGTTATAAGTCCTCAGAAGTGGGTTCAGTTCCAGCCTGCTGCATGTCACCTCATTTGATTTGTTTTTTTATTTTATCCTCTTCATGCTGCTGCTGGAAGTCCCCCTCCACTCAAAAATATGTTTTTCTTCTTGCTCCTATGGTTGAATGTCTGAGCTTCGCTGTACAGAATGATGCATGTGCAGTTTGACACTAGAAGGATGTTTTCACATTCATCTGCTGAAAGTGAAACTGCCGAAATGTGCTCACTGAAAATGCCATTTGCAGGGGCGGGCCTACAAGTATGATTTGTGACATCACAAACAGTTTGGAAGCCAATCCTGGTCCAATGTTCAACTTGCAAAAGTGTGATGTGGAAACTTCAAGTCTCCAACACACACACACACTGAGACTGGACTATAGAGTGAGCGTTTAAACACCTGTTGTCAAGCAGTTCAGCTTATATTTATAGATTCTTGATTTATAATGATGGAGAAGGAGTGGATCTAATTTCAAAGTTTTTAACAAGATATTTCACCCTTCCTAAGTCCTGCCCCCTTTTTGCTCTGGCACCAATAACAGTTGAGTAAGCTTGGTAGGTTACCTCCATTAATTTTCTCCTTGTCTGTTTCCTTTACTTAGATATGCTATGTGCGAGGCTAGTCTACATTGAAAAGAAAATTGAATTTTGAAGATGGTTCAAATATGCGACCTGTAAAAGTGACATATACTCACATCTTAATGTTGCAAAAAGCTAGCTAACTAGCTACCTAACCTACATGAATTGTACTTGTACAGGAAAGGAGAAAGTTGACTGTCCCAAGCTTGCAAAACCGCTTTGGAGCGGTAGGGTCAGTTAAAGGTTTTTATGAATTGAATGTATCGGATACAAATTATTATAATCAAAGTAAAGCAATTTACATACATATTATATCTTAAACCTCAAAATCCAGAACACCAGCGTGAGTGAGCGCAGTAGGTGATCTGACAGGAGATGAGGGGGGACACAGTCCACATTGTTAGCAACATGACCAAAATGCATTCCCTGTGTTTACTCACTCTTCATTCCTTAGCAGGTAGAGGGTGCAGGAGGTTTGTTTAGTCTGCCTGACTCACTGATCTTTATCTGATTGAGGTTTGTGACAGTTAGAATCTATGGCCCCGACCATGGCTCTGAAATATTAGGAGCCTGTGCTGTGTACTGATGAATCCACTTCACTGTCCGTGGTGCTGAAGTAGCTGACAGATTTACCTTTTTCTCTCAATTCCATCCTTCTGTCAGTTTCATATTGGATCTATTATATTCTCTAAACTAAATCTCTTAGATAGCAGGTGCTCCCACTGGGCCTTCCCTACTGTTAAAAATTAACAAATTGCCTACTGGGTGAGGAGAACAAGTCCCAAGCATGAATGGCAAATCACATTACAGAATTTGAGATTCAAAAGCCTTTCAGATGCCAATTCAGGCCCATTCATATACATCAGCTTGAGCCAAACAGCAAAGTCTAATTCAATTTTCTGCATTTTTAATCCTGGAGCTTCTGGTCACAGAGGCAGTTTAATCAGATTACATTTTATGCCACAGTCATATTTGCTTCATAAGCTGTTTCCTATGATAAAAATGTGACAGGCAATTAAGCAGATTGGGATCATTAATAAATAAAACTTCAAAGACAACTCATCATAAACATCTAGATAATATTGTCATGGAAAACTACTGTGTTATATATTAACTTGAACACAGCAGCGAAGCAGGCAGGAAACATTTACTAAGACAGCCAGCGACAGTTCCTCTGTGCTCTGGATGACACATGAAGTCAGGTTTTACGCCAGCGTCAGTTTGAATTATACTGCTTTCTTTAACGTGTCTTCACGTTGTTGAAATGGTCTTATCCTCAATTATACAAGACTATTTGAGTATCACAGAGGTTCTGATTTAATAATACCCAAAAAGTGCCTACTTGCACATGTCCGGTGCACGTCCAAAGACAAAACAGAACAACACTTCAAAGACGACACAGCAATTATTGGAACAGTGGAAAGATCATTTTGTGCCGTTGAGTGTTGTTTACGATGATAAAATTACTGTTTCTGTAAATGAAGTTTTGCAAGAGCACTTAAACAGCTGTTTCTTGTTAAACAAAATGTATCTTATTCTTTAACAAAAAAAACCTCTGTCGCTGTAGGGATCTGTTCCATAATGTTGCTAGACACTCAAAATAACAACAACAACATCAGTGGCAAAAACAAGCACTTTTAGTAGGCGTACTTTGACAGTGACCATAAGGATTACATTGCATCCGGCTTCATGGTTGGCGGCTGTAGCGCTCTCCCTCAATACTGGACCAGTTTCAAAAATTTTTGTCCCCCATTAGTCACTTAGGCACAAATTCACTGGAAAATAGGGTCACTTGTCCAGAGAATAACCTATAGACCTAAGATGTGAAACGTGGCTTTAAAATCAGCTGTGCCAGGATTTAAATTGGATTAAATGGCAAACAACAGTGAGTGGCTGCTAGTAAACAACACATCCTGTATAAACAGATTTTAAATTATAGTCTCAGCAGTTTTGTCATTCTGAAATAAAGACTCCTCAATAAAATAAAGTAAGAATTAAATTGTAAAAATTAGATGGATTGGCCTATTTTTTTTAATCTGCTTTGATATTAACCAACAGTAAAGAGAAAAAAACATAACCCGGGTAAAAAGGATAAAATGGAGACTGTCTGTCTGCATATCATTTGTCATCATGCCCGCCATACCCAGATCATGCAGTGGCAGGATCCCTGCCGTCAACCTCTGAGGACTGAAATCCCATAAACTTGTGACCTTCCACTGGTGAGATCCAAACAGATCCAATCAGAGGCTGTTGAGCTGTCTTGGCAGTGTGTTTGTCTGTAAATGATTGAGCCGAAAGGTTAAACCTGCGTAACCGCACACCCTGTCCTGTGCCCGATCACTGCTAATCCACACCACACTGCCCTCATAAACTACGTAGACCTGAATCTGTTCCGGCTCAGTTTGATTCTAAACTGGCATGAGGCACAAATTCAATTACCTAAGACGTGAAACCTACTCATTGTTTTTGTTTGTTTGTTTGTTGTTGTTGTTTTTGGCTTTGCATAGAAATGTCACTTGAAAAAACAAGCAATTTTTCTTAGTGTTGCCTTCTTCTTAAAGGGATAGTTCGGATTATTTGAAGCAGGAGTGTGTGAGGTCAAGGTCAAGAGCAAACTGTATTTTTGCCACCTAAAAAAAATCAGTTTAAGCATTTAAGCGTATTCTATATTTAGAATATTTTCACTGCTTCTCTTCCCGTCAGACAGCCTTTCCTGACAGACGATCGCTGTTATATAAGCCGAACCTCGCTCTCTCTCTCAAAACCAACCAAACTCCATTGGCAAAATTAGTCATTTTATTTTGCAGAAGACAGGAGTTGCTGATCTACCGCTGCCTGGATCGGTTAGTTTGCTGGCGTTATTGTTTGACTTTGGTGTTTTAAAAAGTTAGTTCTGAATGACAGAATGACGCAGCGGTAGACTTGCGACTCCTGCGTTCTGTGAGGTAAAATAACTGATTTTGCCAAAGGAGCTTGGTTGTGTGAGAGAGAATGCTACTGGGCTCATGTAGCAGTGGTTTTCCTTTGACAAAAGGCTGCCTGACAACAAGGCAATAGGGTGAAAATATTCTAAATATAGTGTTCATTTAAACTGATAGTGATTTTTTTAGATGGGCCTTTTTGTGTGTAGTGGCTAAAATATGTTTTGCTGCCAATCTTGTCCACAGTAGAACATTGATTAGCTCCCTGCACCGGCACTCCTACTGTGCTGACTATCGATCTGCACCTCATGGTATGTAGTAATGGAGATTTATTCATGCAGGTCTGGGCATATGTCTGAGATTTTTGCCATCATCCCAGTGTACTGTCAGCGTTTTTCATAGGGACTATTTCTTTGGCAAAAAGAAAAAAATGTAGTAGCTGTTGGATGTTTTAAAAGTTACGTTTTCAGTTCTTAGAGCACCACTTTGGACGTCTCAAAGTCTGTGCAAGTAGAACATCTGCATTATTAAATACCAGTAGAGGTATGGGACAAAATTTGGGGGAAGACCTTCTATGAAGACCAGTGTTATGAAGCCACTCAAAGTGAATTATAATTGATTCATAATGCTTTATGACTACACTGATAACACACATAATGCTTTCTGATGCACTACATCAACAGTCATAAAACATTATCAATGTGATTTATGATGAATTATAAGTTAAAGTGTCTGAAGGATCCTCTTGAAAGAATAGCTCAGGCTTATCCCTATATCATACGCTATAATAGTCTATACCGTATCATAATTATTATGGTATGTGTTCGGGGAAGTAATAGATACTTAATCATAATGTTTTATTGTCAGTGTCATTATGAATGCATTATAATTCACTATGAATGGTCCCATAATGCACTATAGATGTGGTCTTCATGAAAACTGTTTACAATATTTTTATATTTTTTTATATTGGACAGTCAAAAGTCAAAATCACAGCAGCATGGTGTAAAAAAATACCTTCCATTAACACCTCCTGGACTCCTCCTCCTTAATACATAATTTAGCTGTGCACCTGGTGTTTCTGCTGTCTTTTTGAATGTTAATCTGCCATCTCATCTCTCTATCTTCATTTCATCTCTACTGAGTTATCAGACATGTGGTCAGTGTGGAGATGATGACTTGCCCACTGAGGAAACCTCTGAATGGTATTTATAGACTGAGTGGGTGTGGAAGAGCCTCCTGTCCAGTTGTCTCTTTCCTACTCTATCTGTCCCACAGGAGGACTTACTGGATCTGTCTGACCTAATTCTCGTCTCCCGGAGGTCTGGGATGGGACCATATGAACAAATGTCTGCTGTGAACTGTGTGTAATCCAACTATTCCACTATCAGAGTCAATGGAGCTTACAGTGTGATGTAACGCATCTGAAAAACCCCAAGACAAATGGTTTAGTTTGTGGTCATCTGCTGCAACAACTCGCTACAGCTTTCTGCGAAGGAAAAAGTGACATATACAGTCATTTGTTTTGCTGCTAATCCAATTTTTAAAAATCAGAAATTCACTTAGATTGGAAAAATAAATAGGAAATTCATGCCAATTTGTTGCACATGCTTAGTTCATGGCTAGACACTTTAAGATAAAAGGTTATGCAAACAAAAAATGTTGAAATCATCAGAATTATTATTTAATAAAGGACATTTTTTCGCTTATAAGCAGGATGGATAAGATAGTATGAGCCAGACAATATCAGCGGGCAAAGGAGAAGTAAACGTGTTACAAATGACGGAAATTCATAGATAAAATAAACTCTGATATCTCCTCTGGGTGTCACAGATAATCTGAGATGCAGTGTATCATAAAGTTGTAGTGGAAGCAGACTGGAAGAGTACAAGTGTGTGTTTGGGTGTGTACTTTCCATTGTATTAATCATTAATTATTGTGTTCTCGCTTGACACTGTCTTTCTGTTATTCATTGAACCAAAGATTCTCCGCTTAAACGTCATCCCCACTGCAGCCGCTTCTTACTGCAGAATCTCCACACTGACCTTTAGAGGGAAAGTTTCTTCAGTTTCTTCCGCAGACTTTCAATAAAGTGCTGAGCTGAGCAGAGATATTACATAAGCAACTTGAGTACAGTTTTACAGACTTGGCTGCAGCAGGTTCAGAGCAGCTGCAGCAGTAGGCCGGGTGACGACGACAGCGGTTTGAACAACGTATTTCAGACAATATTATCTCTGCTCTGAACCGGCGGCTTCAGTCTGCTTTGATTTCTCCAGGTCTGCGGAGGTCAAAGCTACATCAGACTAACATGTTGCCAGCTTGCAATTCTGTCCTTGTGATCGAACTGGATTTGACAGGCATTTGCTTGAGACACCTCTCATTTCAAGTATGCTGTTACAAATGATGACTGGCTCAACTGACCCTTTCTGAGTCCCGCCCCTTTTCACTCTGTGCTCCAATGACAGTTCAGCAAGCTTGGTACCTCAGCCAACTTTCTCCTTTCCTATCTCCTGTATGCTAGGCTTGTCCATGTTGTAAAAAATAAATTTAAAAAATCACATTTTGAAGACAGTTAAAAGGCATTGCTGGGGGACCAAGTTTGCTCAACTGTTACAGCAGCACAGAGTCAAAAAGGTTGTGACTTAAAAAAGGGTCAACTGGCACTGGACTGGAGCTGTGCACCACTTTGCTTTTAATTTTCAGTCTGAAAAAGAAGTCCAGACGTGCTGGAAATGTAACGCTTCTCCTGACTGAATCAAGCCTAATCAAACCCTTTCATCTATAACACCTGGTTTAAATAGTTCTCAATGAGCATGATCAAGTTGACTCACCTGGTCTTTTTCTGGTTTGTCAGAAATGTCGTTCAGGCTGCTGGAGGTCAGGTTCCGGTGAGTTGTGGTGGGACTATCTGTTAAGACACATCAACGCTGAACAGTTAGACGAGCGTCACCGTCATCAGGATCTAAAAACTGAACGGAACAACAGGAGGCAGAAACCCAAGAAAAGCCAGTGGCCCAGACAGTTTTCTCCACATGCAGCGCCAAAAAGAAAAATAAGGCAACAGCGACCGTCATGCAAACCCTAGATAGAAGCTTAACGAGATTTTGGGACACACCAGAGGAAAAATTCCTTGCTACTTTACAATCACTCTTAAAGCAACCTTTTAAGTGAAGCTGAAAAAAACTTTTTTTGTCTTTTTATTTCTTTGGTAAAAAAAAAAAAAACATTGTGTCCGTCTGTCCCAGCATTTGGCTACTACTATTGGGCCGCCAGTTAAAAACAATGTGTTCTGAGTTTTTTTGCATATAGAGCGGGGAAGTGAAATGGCTGTGGCGAATTGTTAATGTAATAATTAATTTTTGTAAATTTGGCATTAAATGCAATACATTAAGTTGTTTCTTTCCTTACAAATACTTTTGTGTTGCTGTGAGGAGCAGACAGAGAGTAAATGTGTGCCACGGAGCTTCCCTCCTATGACTCATTAATCAGTCATTGGTATCATCTCGTATTATATCAGTGTCATTAAGGTGTTTCTTTGTCATCTGTGACGTGAAATCATCAGATTTTGACAGAAAAAGTGCATCCTGCTCATAGTTCACGGTTAAAATCCCAGTGCACCAGATAAAATATGAGACTCACTGTGGTGCTAAAACTAACTTTGCAGCTTCAAGTTACAGAGCAGTAGCACTGATTAGTCCATTATTTCATAACAATAACAAAGTATTTTCATTTTATTTTTTCTCTAAGCTTGTTTAGTTTGTGGGTGATTAACTAAGATGACAAATGTAGTGCTTACTTAAAAATATCATTTTGTGCATCCATCCTTAATCTGTAAAATATAATTAACAGCTTTACTGTTGAGAATATCTGATCATTGTAGTGTCCATCTTTTACATCAACATCTTCCAGTAAGTGCTTTCCTCATGTGAAGCAGGTGGACAGCACACTCTGATTGACGCTCTGCTGACTTTTGGTTTCAGCTCGTCAACTCCAGCATCAGGGATCTGACAGCAGAACGTGACCTTACTTCAGTCCCGGAGCTGTCAGAGATAAGAGACGGTGTCCAGAGTCGTACAAATCTCAGCGAGCACATGTTCTGATGCCACTGTAGCCTTTCACACATCTGCCCCCTGAGCATTGTGGGTAATAACATGCTTGTCAGTATGATGCAGCCAGTGTAAAATGATGGAATTGTAGAACTTGAATAGAGTAGGCACAGTAGAAAAAGGGGCGGGGGACTAATCTTGAAGGCATAGGTCAGATATCTACAATAGACGGCGGTCACACACGCCCAGTTTGGAGAAGTACAGACGAGTAACATCACAGAAGCTAAGCAATGTACAGCTGTAGACAGGGTCAGCTGCAAAATGTATTTTGGCCACTTAAAAAAAAGCCCACGTACAGAAAAAAAAAACCCAAAAAACATCAATATTAGTTTTAGGTGCATGTTATATTTAGAATATTTTCACCACTCTACTTTGCTGTCTGAAAGGCCAAATATTGCTCTTTCCATCAAACCAACCAGTCAAACTTCACAGGCAAAATGAGTGATTTCATCTTGCAGAACACAGAGGTTACTGGTCTACTGCTGCCTCGCTCTGTTGGTTTGTTTGTGTTATTGTGCGACTTCAAAGTTTTAAAAAGTTAGTTTGGACTTACCAATGTCAGACAATAACACAAACAAAACAGCAAACTGAGGCAGTGGTAGACCAGCAACTCCCATGTTGTGCGTGGTAAAATGACTGATTTTGCCTATGGAGTTTGGTTGAAGAGAGCGATATTTGGCGATTTCTCGTCAGGAAAGGCTGTCAGACAGCAAAGTAAATCTGTGAAATCGGTGTATATTCTAAATATAGAGCACACTTAAACTGATATTGATTGTATTTTAGGTGTACCTTTCTTAAGTGACTAAAATACCTTTTGTTGCTCTCTGCTTCTACAGTCTGGGAGCGTGACGACGGCCCTCTAATATACCATCCATAAGTACTATCAAATCTTAGCCAATTTCTTTTGAAAAATTGTAACAATTGGGGGAAAATAAATAAAGAAATAAAGAAATAAAAAAGCCTAAACTGATCAGGGATGAAAAACTACTCAATGACACTATGATATAAAGCACATAAAGATGAGTTCTACTGTACTTGATGCATTAGGTCTGAACAACAGGTGTGGTTATATTTTACACTACAGTTTGGTCACGACTACGTTCAAACTGAAGCTGAAAGTTTTCACTCACATGCAAGAAAAATCTGATACTTTTGATTCTGTGTCAACATAAAGCTGCACAGTCACATTTCGCAATTCCTTTCTGAGTCACGTGGATTGAATATGAACTCAAATAGAAGCAATAGGAGTGATTCAGAAGTGATCAGTGGTCTGCAGTGTGAACGTAGCCTGGCTCCAGTGAACTTACTAAGCCAGTCCATGCTGGTACTCCTTTGGGACTGCAAGTCCTCCATTGATATGCGACCCGACAGGCAAGTCACAGAGTTCTCAAGAGGACTGCGAGCTTTTAGTAGCAGCAGCAGGTTATCAAACCCAATCCAGGGAAGCAAAAAAGGAGGAAAGAGAGATGGAAGGAGAGTTGACAGACAAGCCCACTGCGCCAAAGCAAGAGATAAGTTAGGAGAACAAGATTAAGTGGCTGTTAAAACATCTGTGAAACATGATTTTATCTGGATTTTTTCAATCTATGCAGAGAAACGGTGAGGTGAGAGGTGTGGCGACATTAAATCAAGACAGCATGGGTCCCTGGACAGGAATACTTCGACAAGAGTCAAACTGTGTTTTAATAAAACGGATGATGTACTTTATCCTTGTAAAGTTGCAATAAATTAATGATTATTTAAACTCTTTATCTCAGTACTGTGATCTTGATAAGAGGCTCAGGCTTTTATATGATGAGTTTCCATTTCAACACTGCAACAAAGCAGATCAGGAACAGAGGGATCTTTTCTTTTGATAGAGTCATAAACAAGCTTCGTAAATCTAATAGCAGGTAATAAATAACTCCACTTTCCAGAGACCCATGGCTGGTAACAGAGTAATTACAATGTCAACACTGTCAAACTTCGAGTTAGGCAATGTGTTACAATCAAAGCACTCAATCAAAGCGCACAACACGTGTTGTTAAAGGGACGGTTCGGATTATTTGAAGTGAGGTTGTATGAGGCAGTGAGCAATAGGTAGTCTATTATCTAGAGTAGATGCTGGTCTGCATGCCCCCAGTTTGGAGAAGCAGCAGGAGTACCAGTGCAGGAAGCTAAGCAAGGTACTGCTGGGGACGGGGTCAGCAGCAAAATGTATTTTAGCTACTTAAAAAAGGTCCACCTAAAAGAGTCAAAGTCAGTTTAAGTGTATGCTATATTTAGAATATTTTCACCACTTTACTTTATTGCCTTCAGGCAGCCTTTTCTGCCATTATATAAGACAAATATCGCTCTCTACAAACCAACCAAACTCCATCGGCAAAAATAGTAATTTTGCCCTGGAGAACACACAAGTTGCTGAGCTGCTGTTGCCTCGATCTGTTAGTTTGTTTGCTAATGTGCAACTTCAGTGTTTTAAGGCTTGTTCAGCAAAGTCACATAATAACACAAACAAACTAAAGGATCTGGGCAGCGGTAGACCAGCAACTGCTGTCTTCTGTGAGGTAAAATGACTGTTTTTGCAAAGGGAGTCCGGTGGCAGAAAAGAGAGTGATATTTGGCTCATGTATCAGCAGTTTCCCGTCAGGAAAAGCTGTCCAACAGCAAAGTAAAATGGTTAAAAATATTCTAAATACAGCATACACTTTCTTAAACTGATATTGTTTTTATTAGGTGGGTCTTGTTGAAGTAGCCAAAATATTTTTGTTGACTCTGTTCACAGCAGTACATTGCTTAGCTTCCATGCTGGTACTCCTCTCCGCTTCTCCAAACTGGGGGCATGTCAACTGACATCTATTGTAGCCAACACACTGACCGTCACTACGTATCTCATACAATCCCACTTCAAATTATCCAAACTATCCCTTTAACTAAAGACATCAGTGTGCGTTAGAGCCGTCACTTTGCTCTCATTTGAAAAAGCTGTAAATCTCACTGCGCTTTAGAGAACTGATTGAATATGCAGCTCTGTGCTGCTGCCTGGGGAAATTTTTCATTTCAACCTCATAATCAAAGGATTTTGTAACAGAGTTCAATTCAATGTGCCCTCACGTACAGAACACACCAGATTGATGGTAAATCTACTTCATAAAGCAACTACAATCCTACTAAAATAGCCGCTTAAGCCAATTTTCATTACTTTTGTGTGCTTTTTGCATGAACATGAAATCTCTTCATAATAATTTGTCTGGGATTTCCTTTTAGTGACGCAAAGTGACGGCTCACCCTGTGTGGGGAAAATAGTTGTTATATTCTGCTGTAAATTAAACATGAATTTTCACTAATTTCAACAAAATTTAAAGTGAATGAAGTGAGAATCAAAAGAAAGTATATCAGCAATGTCAGAGATTTTAACTGCTGTAAATGATCTCTCGAGCTCTATATTAATCATATCCTATCAAAACACTGGGTCAAGTTTTATGATTTCTCATGGCCCTGGACTTTTCTCACCAGTGTCATAAATTCATGCAATAACTTAATACTTCAGTGTTGAAATGTGCAGCTGAAGCCAATGTGAAATGAGCTCCACCTGTTCTTACAGGTGCCAACACACTTTGTGCTTTTGATCAGTTAAGTCTTATTCAACTGTGGGTTAGTGCAGAGTCCTGCAGTGAGTGCATTGAAAGTGCTGTTAGAGTGATGAACACCAAATGTCTGTGATGAATTAGAAGAAGACATCTACAAACTTTAGTTTCACTAGTTCAATGACAGGTTTAGTGAGCAAGTAGCAGCACTGCAGTAGCACTAATTGAAGGAGTTTTGTGTTAAAACTTTCAAAATTTACTATAAAGGGCCAACATTTATGATAAGGTCCTTTTCAGTATATAAAGTAGAAGGTGGTGCTTATTTAGAACTATTAAGGTTCTCACAAAAGCTTTAAATTAAACCCACTAATGTAGATATGTAATAGAGTAAAAGAGATGAGTTTGGTTTTTCTTCACATCATTTGAAAAAAAAAGTAGACTGCACCAAACTGGCATCAGTATTACCGTTTTCCTGGTTGGAAAACAGCCTACTTGCACTGGAGACCGTCTTGCCGATGTCAGCAAGAGAGCGCAGGTTGGACTTCTTGGTCTGGTGACGATGTTTCCGTAGCAACGTGTACATCACTTTGTCCTTCAGGTCTGCCTTCAGCTGGCCGATCTCTATCTGGTTGTCGGTGATCATCTCTGACGAGAGAAGAGGAAAAAAGAAGATTTAAGTCTTTTTCTGGATGAAGAAAGTTGCATCTACTGTTCAATAATACACTATTAATAGGTACTTCATACAGCCCCATGTCAAATAATCCAAACTATCCTTTTAAGTTACTAGCAAGACATCACTCAAGGCAAATACTGAAAGCACCATAAAAAAAAGTCTCCTCATACTTGTAAGGACTCAATTAGTGCCTCCCAGACTGTAATGCTCCTGTATGAGAGTCTTCGTGGCATCATGAAATAGCTCAATCAAAGGGTCTAGCCTATTTTTAAAAAGAGGGTCAGAAGCCTGGATGCTGGCAGATAGCAGCCTCGGGGAGTTTCTCCTCTTGTGCAGGGGTAGTGCTGTTAATGGCCCATCAGTCAAGTCGGCTGGCCTCAAAGCAAGAGGCCCCAGCTCCGCTCGGCCTGTACACTCCATGCAGCACAGTCAATTACTTCACATTAATCACTCCAAGTGGTAACTCTTCCTCCTGCTCCCTCATGCAGACAGAAACAAAGAGCTGTCCTCAAATTAGGAAGTTTTTGTGTGGACGTTTATAAACTACTATTTGAGTGTTCCAACATACAGTAAAGTACAGTACAGGCTGGACTTGACAGAGCTGTGGCCTTTTGCTACTCTTAAAGCAAAGAAAAACCTGCAACCGCAACACCGCACTTTATTTTTTTATTGAAGCAGTAATGTCATTAAAAGCCTTGAACTCATTAAAGACCCATAAAAACTTATTTTTACAGCTGTAATATTGCCTTTGTGCTTAGCAGCAAACCTGTCTGCAAATATCATTCATGTGCCACATTATTTACACTGGCTACATCAGTATGGGAGAATGTAATGCCAATTAGATTTTTTAAACTTTAATCCTACCGACTGTGGTACCCACAGGCCCCAGGGGTATATTTTTGTCGTATCTCACATGTGCTTTTCTTAAATGTGAAAATCTTCTGGTTAGTTTACTAATTTGTGACAAGAGACTGGATACGGATACATGTTGTGAATAAAACAAGATATTAGGACATATATAGGACATCATCCTGGGCTTTGGGAGATACTGGTCGATAATTTTAACCATTTTCTGAGAAAATAATCAATAGATTAATCAACAATGTCACTCCACTAGTCATTATTAAGGAGACAAACAGATGTTATTACTGCCTGTGGCGTGTGGTGTTCATTGTTCTATGTAAACACCATTCATTTTACCTTAATAAATGCTTTTTCTTCTCAAAACTGATAATGTTTTGAGAAGAAATACGTTAATATTTTGCTGTAACAGTTTTGTTTCTTACAGTAGTTTATACTTGGGGTCCTCAGTGATGCCAGTCTGTAGTCCTTGTGTGTTAAATTATATTGATGAGATGAGAATAAACAATGAAACAACAAAATGTTGATATTAAATGTCTTCTTCATATGTATTTGTCAGTGGCCCCTAACCGTTTTGCCAGGTATCTGCTCTTGGCAATTACAGCACCATTAAGGATGTTATGGTTATGTTTAGGCAACTCAAAGCACTTGGTTGAATGAAGGGAAATGTTATGTATAACATTATGAAAAGTGCAGATTCCAAGGGCTTTGGAACTTTTACTTTTTTTTTATCAGTTTCTTGCACATGCAGTTTTAAATGTTTCTTTTAATGAGTCAGGTATTGGTCAATTATTAAAAGAAACAACTTCAAACAGTCAATTCTGCAGGGTAAAGATCATGTCCTTCAAAAACCCAGTAACTAATCACTTGTCACTGCATATAACAATGTCAAAGCACGTCCTGCAGTGTGCCACAACATTAACACGATCGTTTCCTCCCATAACACACTCACCTGTGGAAGTTAGCTGTGCCCCAATTTAGTGCAATTTATCTTATTACAAATATTCAGTAAGTTGACCAAACTTACCAACAACCTGAGGCAGAGTGGAAGCTTCCAGGTCCAGCATGATGGTGCCTTTCTCTATGCACGTCCGCAGTTCAAAAAGGCTATGTAAGGACAGCGTGGCCACGTGCGGTTTACTCCAACGTTCACCTCCTTTCTCTACCTTCTCCTCAAACTTGATCCACCTGGAGGGATGAAAGAGGGAGAAAAAAAAGGACTGGATTAAACTGAGAAGTCAGACAGTTACAGGCAATAACAGAACATGTAAGGGTTTGATATTAATATATTTTACAGTATAATTTTGGGTAAGTACTGATAAAACGTATGTAGAGGTACTATTCAATACATCAAAGAACGACGACCTAATCTACTAATGTTGACCTTGTGGGAATAATAAATAACATGGCAACATGAAAAAAAGCTCAATGTACAAATAAATATAACAAAATACACCTTTTATGGTGAATATGACAGCATGAAGACACTGCTCAAATGTATTTGTTAGGTCAAGAAAACATCTTAAAATAATTATTGTCATGTGGGTTTGATGACATGAATTTGGCAATGTTTGGAAATGTGATGTGTAAATAAATAAGAAACAATTCATTGGGAAACGGGTGATAAAATGTGTGTATTCAAACGCAAGTGTCTATTTGCACCTTAGTGAGAAAAGTAATATGGCAGCTATTCAGCTATTCACACCCGACTGCTTTAGTTTAGCTATAAAGAACGATGAATTCTCTGTAGGGAAAAGGTTAGGATGGTGTTAATTTGCAATAATTTGTTAATTTGTAGACTTAACCGACTTATTATTTACAGTTTTCAGTTGCAGTTTGGTCAGGTTTAGGAGAAGATCACAGTTTGTCTCTGTCATGCAGGAGCAAATGGCCTGTGTGGCTATTTTCACCCCAGGTGCAAATAGCATTATTGAGTATGGACACATGGATGCTTGTTTCTGCCATGCTAGGCTATATACACCTGAGTGCAAATTGCCACAATGACTATTCCACCCCAGGTGCAATTAGCCACACATTCTCAATAGGGAAGGGTTGCGATGGTGTTAAGTTTTCAGTTGCAGTTTGGTTAGGTTTGGGCAACAAAACTACTTGGTTAGTTTTAGGAAAAGATCATGGCTTGTCTCTGCCGTGTAGGACCCAATAGTCAATGTGGCTATTTTTACCCCGAGTGCAAATAGCATTTTTGCCCACAGACATCTGAGTTCTTGTCTCTGATTTGCACCTGAGTGTAAATAGCATCTGCCTAAAACGAAACTGTCCTTTTATTGCTACTTTAATACGTTTCAAAACTGTCTCATTTATGTCATACTGTTTATCTTAAAGCCACATTCATTCGAATGCACACCTGGGAGACAGGTGCATAGAAAAACACCTGCTGAAGGTCTTTACCCAGGCAGACAGTGTGAGGGAATCCAATTCTTTCTGTTGCTTATGGTTATGGTTACATAATCTGCTTGCAGATTCAGAGGCAGCATCGTCATTTCTATTTTCTTCATGTATTTTTTTAATCACTCCCCCTCCCCCTTCACTCAGAGTCAGTGAAGTGAGAAACTGAGCTGGCACTGAGCAGTTGTTTCTATACCAGGGTTTTACTTGGTCAGTTTGGCTGCCAACATTGCAGCTGGCAAACAGCCAGCACTACCCAGCACTTGTGAGATCTTTTATTCATTTTGAGTCCCCCGAGTGCACTTGGTGAGACACTGGAACGGGTCTTAATCTCTGTGTGATTTGCAGAATAATAAGTTTGACATTAAACATTCAAGATTGATTTATTTCACCTTCTGTAAGGAATATATGGGTATTTATAACTTAAAAAACAGACACTTTTTGGAGGGTGTAAAACTGTGGCCCTGTTTTAACCTTTTTTAACCCTGCTGATTCTCTTCTCCGAGTTTAAGTGCAGCATCAAAGTCCAAATGCTTTGTTACTTCCTACCTCTGGTTTATAGAAGAAATAAATTGTATTTCTTCAGCGTGACAAATAACATACACAGTGTGATGGTGGAAGAAATCCACATAAAAATGTTTTTCTCTTTTTCAGTGCAGTCAGAAGTACCACAATAAAATTAACCCTTAAATGGTTTCCGTATCCTGGGAAGATGGTAGCATAAAAACAGGAATGTTTCATTTATAAATGTTAGTAGCTCAGTTTTTATTCAAAGATTAGATTTGTTTCCAGCGTTATAAACTATTCTTCAGTTTTTTTCACCTTTTTAAAAAACAAAAGTTTGCTGGAACTATTGGAAATAGAAAATTGTTATTTGTATCTATTTACACCCTAATTGGGCAATGTATCTTGGGACATACAGAGTGTAAATTGGAAAATAAGGGCCATATTTTTGGGGGAAAAAAATCATGAACCTGTGTTATTTTGGCCTAGACATATTGGAAATGATCAATTAATTAGTTTTCCAAAATATTTCTGTGCTTGCCCATTTAAGGGTTGTATAGAGTTTTCAGAAATCAAAACTTTACTTGAATATTTATTTTTCAGACAACTTTTTACTCTTACTTCCTGCATTTTAACACAAATATCTGTACTTTCTACTTCTTACGTTTTCAAAACAGGCTTGTTACTTTAATTTTAATGCATTTGAGTGGAATTATCGATTATCTCCATTTTGTATCATTCTGCGCTGCCTTCCCGACATCAAGATCGAAGTGACAATTACACATAAGCAAGATGATTCCTCAGAGTATCCATCACTGCATATCACACACGACATACATAAGACGAAAACGGCGTAAAAGACGAAACAGATGAGAGAGGGAGACTCGACTGCAGAGATAAGGTGAGGTTCAGTTAGCTTTAAACAGAAACCACAGCCACTTTTATGGTTTGGGTACTTTTCAAATCCTGTTCTTTTTCTCTTTTTACTTGAGTAAAAAAGTTAAATCTACTTTTGCCAGAATCTTTTTTGTTCCTTGAGTATCTTTACTTCATATTAAGTAAATAATTAACTTTGTTGTACCTTGAAAACAATCCCAGGTAGATAAAATTGTGGGCTGTTTTTGAACATTAGGATTTTGACCTTTTTTTCCAAAGAAGGCCGACACGCCATGATCAGAAATGTAATTCCCAAGTCCACGGTGTAAACATAATGCACTCACATTTCATTTGCATTTTGACTGACATGTATTGGTCCAATCCTGCCTCAGCTTCTGCAATGAGTGACAAGCTATAGGGTCACGTCTTGAAGTTAGACATAATGACTCACTTAAAACCCATCTGAGGTAATCCTTCACAAATCTAATAGGCTTTCAAAAGCTCTGACGAAGACCTATAACGGTCGAAATATGTTGGCATTTTAAATGATTCAGCCACTACAATAAAGGTTTTTTTCTCCCTCATTTTCATCCTGGTTTGTTCCCCGTTTTGCAAGAGCACCCGACACATTGTTAATCTTCGGCTGACTGTACAGAGCAACCAGTCATCTCCTTGTCTCACTTTGAAACTATACTGAAAGACTTTGACAGCGGAGTGCATCAGCAGAGTTCTTAAAATCATTCAACCAACAGTGAACCAAAATGTAACTTCTATCTGTGGTACAATTGGTCAGAGGTTAGGATAACAAATCAACTCATTTGGAGCCTCAAACAGCAGCACAGGGATCCAGTTTCCCCCTGAGAGAGCTTCACTCATCCAACGCTAATGATGTATAAACAATCATCCCATCTCTGTCCCATCCCATCCCACTAGTGGGCCACACAGGAGAAACCTGTGAAACCCTGGGCGCCACTTTTTATTCTGCTCCAACTTCATTGCACGCAGCAAATTCTCTCATGTTAGGAGAAGTTAGTTTAGATTGACAACAAGCTGAAGTTCACATATTTATTTGCTTCTGACATGACTGTTTAATCAATCTAAAGCACTAAATCAACTTAAAGAAACAGATTTGTACCTCTTCAAAATAAAAATAACAGCGAGAATGTTGCTGTGAAGATGACTTTTCATAGTCAACTCTCTTTTTTTTGTAATGACTGTGTGAAAGTCAATGGAGAAGGTTTCTAAACCGTAAAATTAAAGGTGCGCATACAAGAACTTTGAGAGGAAGCCTCCAGTCCTTACCTGGCCGTCTCCTTCCACTCCATCTCCTGTCCATCCACCGACAGAAGTTCATCCAGCTCGGTGAAGAGCTGCGGAGGTGCCGGGCCGTCATCCTCCTCCCCGAGGATGAAGCGGATCCTCTCGGCTGCCGGCGAGACTGTAGAGAGAGGAAAAATACTGCGGTTCATATGCTGGCAATGGTGCCCGTTGGGCAAAGGTTTGGGCACCAGCTTCCCCTCCTCAGCTGGACCCTTCCAGTTGACCTCGGGAGGAGGTGGAGGTGGTGGTATTTTCACCATGACCTCCTCTCCTTTCTCTTCCGTGTCCTCTTCCTTCTCCTCTTTCTCCTCTTGGTTATTGTTGTTGTTGGACATCTTTAAAAACTCAGTGACCCCCCCCTTTACTCTCCAAATCAGCTGACCCGGGGTTTGCTCCTCCGATAGCAGTCGGCAAGCGACACAGTCCTCACCGAGTCCCAAGGCTGCAGCTAGACCCTCATTAAAGTCTCGGGTGGAAGTGACAGTGGCTCTCAGCTGCCTGCTCCAGCACTTTGTGAACCAGGTAGGAGGGGGCCAATGGGGTTTGGGGGTCCCCTCAGTGACAGTGTCCCCACAGCTAGCCCCTTCTCTCCCTCTCTGCCCCCTCTGTTCAAACAGGCCTTCGCCATTGGCCCTCCAGCCTTGGCAAGCTGCCCTGGAGCCCCTCATTAACAATTAGGAAATGGTTCACAAACTGGCCTATTCTTTAGCAGAGGCTTGGCTTTCCTTCCCTTGTCTTCTCATTTGAATATTTAGAGAGCAACACAAACAGAATCTCAACAGCACTGATACATAAATTAGACTTTTCAGTGCTATTCAAACATGTTGTAAATGGTCGACACCATCATGGGTTGTTCCAACAAGTGGACACAATATTTGAACTTTGAATGAGAGCCCACAAACAATCAGCATCCTCTTTCATGTAATCAGACCCCTGCCTGTAGAAAACTGTACACAAAGATTACTGTCATCAGCAAACAACTTCACGAGACCGGTCCATTGTGCATCATTAGAGCTGCAGCTTGTTCCTGGAAAACCTCACAATGAAACACATGATGGCATCTAGAGGAATCAGATGGCTTAAAAACGGTTGATATCAAATAAAGATCTGATAAGTGCATTTAAAAAATAAATTATTTGATTGTACATGTGAAATATCAGAGTCCGTTTTGTTTTCCCCACAAGCCCAAAACATCTCACATCCCCTAAAGAAAAACAACTCAAAAAGTTCACTCCTGGTTTTACTTCAGATCCCCATAAAAATAAACTAAATCAGTTTGAAATAACAGTGTCTGTATTCACAATTCAACAGAGATGATGTACAATATACACCAGGTACTGTAGATCAGTCAGTCAGTAACCTAGTCAGTCAGGTTTGCAGCAATCTGCAAAAACACCAGCAACTCCTGGAGAAACTCTGATTATAATGTGGACTTTGCAAAGTGATCGGTTGCTGAGGTAAAGCTGGCTTTTTCTCCACCACTGAACACTAAATTTGGCATACAAGATGCTGCTGAGAAGTAGCAGGATCCTGCTTTGGGGCTGATACATGTGTAGTATCAGATCAGTGCATAGAATTGTGTACTCGCCGATACCAAGTGCCACATTTTAGCCAGCATAGGATTTACATCAAGAGTTAGTCGTTTGTGTTCAGCAAGCTACTGCCATAAGAAAATAAATAAATAAATAAATAAATAAATAAATAGAACTCCTGAAAACTGCACACTGCACATTTTTTAAAACTCATTATATCATATCATCTCATATCATCAATTTTGAGTTTTGACCCTCTGAGGCTGCTGTAGCTGAAAATATGGTGTTTTTACAGTCTGTGTGCTCTTGTACATCTGTCTTTGTGAGGACCAATGTTAAGTTTGGGCATTTTGTCTGGTCCTCATTTCTTCATATGAGGCTTTTAAAGAGTTGGTTTGAGAGGTGGGGGTAGAACCAGGTTCAGGGTTCAGGGTTTGGGCATGTAGTTGTGATGATTAAGGAATCTATCACTGAGGGTCCTCACAAGTGCAGAAACACAAACGTGTTTATGTGTGTGTGTCTCTGTGAGTGATAATAACTAAGCTGTCTGATCTGATTGCATAACAGTTTGCTAATACTGGGACAGCAGAGGGTTGACTATGGACATTGAATATATTCAAATTAGACTATTTTTATTACTTAAAAATACAATTCTTGTGTTTCACTGAATTCATTCTTGATGAGCTAAAAAAATATGCCATGGACACAAAAACCTGCCATAGAAACCCAGAGAAATGAGATGAGTTATCAGGCTCTGGCAGAGAGACTGCCCACCTGGTGAGAAGGCAGCACAGAGAGCTGTACTATACGAACTATCCTGCTGATAAATGACAAATTCATTAAAATCTCTGTATCACAGAGGAAGGGCAGTAATCTAGGATATCCTAAGTGTTGAGCCACTAACTGGACTTTCCTTTGCAGATGATAGACATTTATATGCACCTCCACAATGCGTCATTCATTCCTTCAGTCATCAGTAAGTGGCCAAAATGAGGTGAAGGCCTGAAGTTTCCCCCTATTGTGTTTTCTGTAGCACAGTAACAGCAGGTACGAGCCAGACGAGCAGCTGTAAGATTACTAGGTGGGGGATGAACTGTCTGCTGGCATACACACACACTCACACACACAAGCTGCAACTAGCTTAAGTCACCGCAACCTGTTTAATAACACCTTAGGCGGAATAATTTACACGTGCGTTTCACACATTTAGCTGACACTTATATCCACAGTGGTTTATGCTGATTACAGTAAACAGTTAAAACAAGCTTTAAATACCTATATGGCCAAAATTACATGCAAACAATACCAAGCAGTGCAAGGCGACGGTCAAGGCTTCATGAATGTAGACACACAGAGCACCTAATGTACTGCCGTATTCCTTAAATGTGCACACTTCATAAAAAAAGAAGTGGTAAAAACACAGTGAGAGCGGGGCAGTAAAGGTGTTTTCTCTACAAAAAGGAGCATAGAATATTTTATCATAATAATATAATTGTAATAAAACAAATCACAAATACTGAATTGATCAAAACATCCTGCTTTCTCACGAGTTCAAACTACAGCCTTTATATTTTAATTTTACTAAAAACAGCTATTAATTACCAGTCAAAATATTGCATTCACAATATTTGATGGTAAAGGAATGAGCAGGAGGGGAAAACAACTGTCATGGGACATCCAAAATATGAGCACATTTGAAATTGTCTTATAGCAACACAGTTCCCATGAAACAGCTAGCAGAGTGCTTATTGGTTACGCGTTTCCTGCAAAACAGGCAGCAAACATTGACTTGCATTTACACCAGCCAATGACACTGTGGTGTGCAGCTTAATCAGTCCATAGATGTAAAGCTGGAGGGAGAGCGGTATTAGCTGACTCTTCCCAGACTGAGAGCTCCCGACCAGAGTGGGAGCAAAACTGCCTCTGAGAGCTGTGGAGCCACAGGAAATAGAGGACAGAGGTGCTTTTCTCACTGGGTTCAGCTTCCAGCACCCCAGTGCTGAGTGATGGCTAACTGAGGTAACAGCAGTTAGCAGTTAGCTAACAATAAATAAAGCAACATTTAATTACCATAAGGGAACTCCATAAACCACCGCTGCAGTGGTACAGGTGAACAGTCATGTTCAGTGGGATGCTGCTGAATTTAATTCTGTTACGGGCTAACAACAAGTAGTTATGGTTAACTACTTTAACAACAAGTAAGCCAAAGCCACCTGTCCATCAGGAAACTAATTAAATAACAGAGAGTTGAAGCTGAGCAGCCCAGGGCAGCCCTGTAGTTCAGTTGGTAGAGCGTCCGCCCCATGTATAAAGGCTGTTAGTCCTCTGCAGCGGCCGCTAGTTTGATTCCCACCTGTGGCCCTTTGCTGCGTGTCATCGCCACTCTCTCTTCACCCACTTTCCTGTCTGCTCTTCAGCTGTCCTATCTAATAAAGGCAAAAAAGCCCAACAAAAAAAAGAAGCTGTGCAGCCGGAGGACATCACAGGGGAAACCAGAAAATATTTTCTTCATAAAATGCAATCCCATTTCACCCAAATCACCAATGCCCCGCTGCATCACAAGGGAGAAAGCATTGCATCGACTGCAATTTAGTAACAACCCCAAGTGAAGGATGAGTCATCAACAGTTTTTAATTGAAAAAGATAAGCTGTGATATACCATTAATATACCAGAGATTATGTACAAAACAACTTTTTTGTCATTGTTGAGCCAGATAGTGGGGTATATGAGACATACAGGGCAATCCACATGTGATAAAAACACTTAAACATCAATTCTGACTTTGTGAGAACTTAATTAATTAATCCTCTGAAGCATCTTCTCATACATAGTGGGCATCTAAAATGGTCAAGATTTCACCTATTTTCTAAGTACCCCTGAGAAACTGATGCTGTCTATCCATGCTATCCAGCAGAAACCCAAGCTGGTAACAAGCTCAGCATTGGTGTCAATGCAATACTGTCCCACTCGAGTAGTTGCTAAGAGAGAGGAGAAAGGTGGGAGGGTGGGTGAGAAGGGTTAGGGGGTGAGGCTCAGTGCAGAGTGAAAGCAAAGAGGGGTGAGAGCGAGCACGAAAAGGAGGGATAGAGATGAAAATCCCATCGTTCAAACGCAATTTCAAAGCTCTGTGTGCTCTAGCCAAGAGCCATGGGCATACAAAGAGGACTTTGTCCCAGCAGCAGAGGCTCATGGGATAGGGGATGGAGGAAGAATGCCCGCTGCCCGGCAGAAAGCTTAGTGTGGCTGCCACTAAAGGCCTGTTTAGTCCCACTCTTGACATGCATCCTACACAAATACCTTCCATCTCCTCTGACCTTTTTGAAAAACTCTGCACAGTAAATGGCTACATGGGATCTAATAGCACGTTCATTGTTTGTGACTGTACATGCAATGATAATGCAACAACAATTCAAAGCAAAGGGAGGATCACTGAGAGTACAGGAAATGTTTTCCATGCCACAAAGTCTGACATTCAGTATGCAGGGGAGCGAGCACACAGGCAGCGAACAGGGATTGGTTTGAATGCAGAGTAACACCCAGAGGGTGATTCATTGAAAGCACAGTATTTATACCCAGACCATCAGGCTCTGGTATTTTGTTGTGATAGCTGAGGTGGGCAGGTTCTGATGAGAATGTAACAAAAACCAGCTGGGGGGACAGAACCTGAAATGAAAGGACTGCTGCAGGTACACTGAATAAACAACCGCATGTTCTCTGTGCCTTCACTGGAGACAGTACAGTGCCCGTTTCCCTGATTGTCCTGGACCGCTCGCTTTAATGATGCAAAACATATTTAAGCAATGTACGCAGGGTTTTCATTCACTTCACTTTTGTGATGTTCACTTCTGACATGCTAAAACACAACACAACAGTAGTACACACAGAGACGAGTCGACAAATGGTTCAGATATGGTCAGTTACACAACATCTAGCTACATTTGGTTAACACAAACTACGATTAGCCACAGAAAATACCAAAAAACTAAGACTGTCACTGGTGCCATCTATGTTAAAGATGAGGAGGCAACTCCCCCTCAGTCCTGATGCAAAAAAATCTCTTATAAAATTGTCACACAATAATAAATGTAATTGCCGTTTGAAAGGACCACAAATAAAGTTGTAGCATAATATATTATACTTAATATTAAATTTACCTGATGTGTTACCAGCTGAGCCCCAAATGGAAGGTGGCCTTGTGAGTAAACCTGTGTATCTGATGTGTGGGTTTGTTGTGAAACCTGAGTCGCTCCCAGTGTGCGCGAGAACTACCAACACATTAGGGTAAGGTGAGTTACTTTATCAGCTGTAAAGTGTGTAGATAAGCTCGGGTTGCTTTATAATACAGTAGTAATTGAAAGACCATGTTTTGTGCCTCCTGCCACAGATGAGAAGAAAAAGTTACAACAGTCAATTCCTGCATTGTTCACAGCACAGTTGTTGAGAAATAACACTGATTACCTCTGTCTTATATCCCTAAAATGTCTGGTTTGGTTGTTTGCTGACAGTGAGCTTTTTCATGCACGAGCTATTTTGTTTTTACTAGAAAGAAAGTAGTTCCTACATGAAACTGCTTACATTAAGATCCGTAGATTATTTTGAGTAACCAGGTCACGATTTCTGGATTTCAAATGTATTTGTTTGGCACTTTGAGCAGCACGAGCTGAGTACTACCAAGTTTTATTATATTCCAGAGAAGGCAGAAATCTCTAGAAGTCAACATATCCTGAACTCAGCAATTCACACCTAAAAAATCTAGATGGCTAAACAGCATGACAGGTAATTGATTCTGAGGTGAAGTGTCCCTAAAGAAAGGCAGTGGATGTGAGAGGTTATCTGAATCAATGAAGATTAACTCATTATAACAATAACTCATGTCCAGAAAGGCACAAAGTCGAACAAACAAATGGTGGCTTTTCAGGAGATTTAAGCAGTTTATCCAATCAATATCCAGAGACCTTTTCTACTGATAGAATTATTTTTTTCCTATGACACTGAAGAATATCTCCAACAGTCTGTTGCTCTGTAGACGGTCTAGTCTCACAACTCCAGACCTGCGTCCACACTGTTTGCACTGTGCAATATGTGATATGTGAAAAAGAGTTATTGCGAGTCAATGTATGCTTTTGATCTGTCCTCGTTATTCTCAGGGAAAATATTTGGTATATAGTTTACAATAAAAATTATAGTTGTAAATGTTGCCACATTGTTATCTTCCAAAATGTCAACTTTTCAGGAAGCACAAGAAAAACAGCCAGGTTTCTACCTCGACCTTTGCATTTATCTAATCAATTTTGAAAGTCTTCATAAATCTCTGCATTGCATTTTCAGTTCTGAGAGAAGCAGGAATCCTTCCAATGAAGCAATAACATTCAATTGGAGACGCATTCATACACACAAAAAAAAAAACTGAATACATCACAGCAGTCTAAAGTTGCTCTCTCTGACTTTGGGAAATTAAACCCATTTGTATAAGATCCAAGTTTCTAAGTAATCTTTGTAATCCACTTTGAGAGAATATTTGATCCTACTAAAAAGATGGAGAAAAGCTTTGAAAAAAAAACACACAAAAAAAAACACACTCATCAAAATGAGCAGGGGTCAAATGGCCCTGCAGTGGACACACATGTAACCACAAAGATGTACTTGCGGTCCCTGCAGCGTCCATCTGACCAAACAAGAGGATTTCGCTCCAGACAACAGACAAGGGCCTTCCCCTGGGGGCGTCCATGTTTCCCAGAGAGAGTAACACAGAGGAGGGCAGTGGATAACAGTAGGACATTAGGTGCATGCTTGGCAGTTTTTGCATGGCTGACAGATGCCTGCAGATTCAGTTTTAGTTGTGGAAACATTTCTCAATGGCAGAGCTCTAGAGTCACAAATAGTAATATTTGACCCTGAGATCAGCTAGGCCAGTAAGTTAAAAAAAAAAAAGATATTACGGGCACGAAAATCGTGCAGGTCATAGAGTTGGGCATTGGATGAATATATTGGCTCATGGCAACTGGCTGGAGTCCATAGCTTATTATTTTTTTGGGTGTGATTTTTGTCATTTTATTTCATTTATTTAATGTTCTGAAGGAGGGAGAGCCGCTGCTCAGCTACACAGAATTAAGGATTTATTCTGATCAAACTGGAGTTGGAAAATGTTAACATATCACACAACCTTATCATAAAATATGCTATGGTCTCCAGAGTTCCTAAATGTCAACTCAATTGAACACCAATGGGACATGCTAGAGTATTGTTACCAATATTAACAAAGCATCATGTGAAGGAAGGTCTTTTGGAAGAATAATGCTCATCTCTCCAGCAGAACTCAAAAACTTGGATAAACTATGACAAGTAGCACTGAAATGATTCTGGTGGCTCATGGTGGCCCTTTCTTTTTTCTGTTTGTCGCAAAAGGTGCTGACTTCATTTTCTCTAACTCTTCTCCAGTCCAAAATGACTGTATTTACTATGCATTTTTAGAAAAGGTTGTCTAATATTTTGCTAAAAGCTTTATTCTACTTAAAGTGAAAACTTTTCTATTCTCTCCCGAACATTTCCAAGTGGTATTACTGTTTGTGCCACTTTTGCAAAACAACACTGGATTGCTCTCAGTTTCCTCAGAGCCAAGCTTCAAGGAGAAATGATCAACACCACTTTGGAAATAAGCAAAAAGAAAGAAGCATGTTCACTGAAGACTTAAATTGAAAGCTCTTGTCATGATGCACAATTCATAGTTGTAACATAGTTTGAGTAACATTAGAAGATAACATTAAAGACTGCGTTTCTCAAACCTGGTCCTCAGGGCCCACTGCCCTGCATGTTTTAGGTGTTTCTCTGCTCCAGTACACCCGATTCAAATGATCAGGTCATTATCAGGCTTCAGCAGAGGTTTGATGATGAGCTGATCATTTGAATCAGGTGTGTCGGAGCAGTGAAACATCTAAAGCTAAAATGCTGCATTAGAAGAAAAAGTATGAATGTGTTCATTAATTTAGTCATTAATGAAGATATTATTTTCCAGAAAGAAATCATGCCCAGTGGTGGACATTGAAAGCATGGCTTCCACTAAATGCTGATGATGTCATTACTCGATAGCCATTACACTGTGCAATCAACATCTACTTCATGATAAGTTAAAACAAAAAAAAGTTGTCTATTTCCATCTCTGACCTCTTTGGTGTAATTCAGCCAATAAGATTACTTCCATCTCTTCCTCTGAGAAATACGGGTCTCAACTAAAAGTCCAAACTGTCCCAGCACACTGCAGGCCAGCTCAGTCACATCCTTGCTCTCCTTATGAACGGTATTTTTCTTTTGGGGGACAGCAAAAGACAGAAAACATCCCTGTTTCTGAGAACATGCTTCTTACAGTCACAGATGTGTTGCTTTTTTATACTAAGCGTTTCTTTTTATCTTTTCTCTGCTGATACAAGTGTGCCTTGTGTCTTATGCATAAATCATGCTGAAAAACTTTAATTCACTTTATGACACTCAGCTATTCTATTGATATTCGTAGCAAGGTTTGTCGTAGGCAACTGGACTTGATAGTTCTTGAAGACATTTCGCCTCTCATCCAAGAGGCTTCTTCAGTTCTGTTCTATTGATAGATTCCCCAATCAGAAAAGGTCACAGTCTGTTATTAGGAAAAACACTAGTAAATAACCTTAAAAGGGACTAGTGGCAACAGTGTACTTAATGGTTCACATCAAATACAATATAAATTGTACAAAAGTCTATTGACATACAATAAAGTCAATGAACCACCGACTGCACAACAATACCAAGTGTACTGTCTGCTCTCTATTTGTGTGTTATATCATTTCACTGTGCACTTCATTAACACCATGACAGATGCTTTACAAAACATCAACAACAGCTTTATGCTATATTACCCATATGAACCAGCAGAATACCACAGTGTTGACTGTTAACAAAACGTCAATGCTCACATTCTCCTGCCAGCGTAGTCACATTTTCCATGAATGGACAATTACCAGTGTTACTGTAAACAAACCAAGGTGTGTAAGGTTGCACGTGGGTTTTTTTTTAGGAATCATGGGTGGGATTTTCCCCTTTGACATATATTTGCATAACTGGTATTATGTAATTAAGTTTCAGCAGCAAAAGTACTTTTAATCTAAGCCATTGCAGCCATTATACATTGAATCTGAATGGGAATCAGCAATGCCAAGAAAGATGTGAAAAAGAATATAGTGCACATCCCTTCACCCTTCCACACATCCACACACTGATTAAAGTCTACTTTTACATCACTTGAGTCTCTGATTTGCACTTCACTTGCAGCTTCAACTATATGTAGAATGATCTATGGATATTTGGATGATTTGGACTATATTTCTCCTCAACTACAAGTCTACAAGTCTGGTTTATCCTATCTGTAACCATTATTGGAGTCTACATCTACATATAGATAAGAAGAAATAATCAAGCTGTTATTTACTAGTTAATCTCGCACATTCAAACAATAATCATCTCATAATATGAGCTCAACAAATGAAAGACCCCAACAGAAAGGTCAGACTGGATAACCACCAGCACGATACAAAAAAAGAAAGAACATCCAAACACTCCTCGACGACGTTGTCTAGGCTGTGTTATGATCCATCTCCTCTCCAAATACAGGCAGCAGTTTCAATCTTGTTAAATCAAGTGTGAGCAAATGAACCAGCAAGGCCAAAGAGTAACTGCGACGCTGTTTACACACAGCGGGTTGGAATATTTACCCCACCCAAAGCGCAGCCTTCATGGCCCCATGGACGGACACGATCCATTAGCTCTGGCGAGTCCAGCTGCATCCCTGCCAGGTCGGTGTAAATGCTCAATAACCAGACACTCCGGTTTAGGTATCGAGTCAGGCTGTCCAGAGGGAAAACAAAGACTGAATGGTCTAAAATCCGGTACAAAAAGGAAATCCTGACAACCACTCTACAGCTACTGGCTGCAAGGAACCATCTTCAGCATCATTTAGACAGATCAGCCTCCCAAAAGAACTAATGAACTAAGAGGTTATATTGAAAACTACTTTCTGTATTGTTATAGTGGTTCTTGTCTGGGAGTTGAGACCTGACAAGGGGTTGCAGGACAAATCTGAGAGCCATTAAAGAAGAGGAGAAAAAAATTAAGTCACCTTCAGGCCTCTAAAAAGTATACTGAAACAATATGACAAGGGAACATCACTCTGATTATGCTGCTCACAGCTCATGGACATGATCGGCCTGTGAAAATGGGTCATTAAGTTGGCATTGCTTAGCTTTCAAGGGTCACACACACGCCATTATTCTGTAGGCAGTGTCAGGGTAAGACTAGACCTGAATGCAGTAGGTTCATTTGAAACATGTGGAGTTACATAACTTGACTTGAGTCAGAATCAAGTCTCAAATATGATGACTTTAGACTTGACAAAATCAAAAAAGACTTGCAACTACACTTGGAGTTTAACATCAAAGACTTGTGACTTCAATTGGACTTGAGCCTGTTGACTTGAAAATACTTGATACCTCCCCCCAAGGCCTAAAGTTAAAAAGTATGTTATGTAAAACATGTGAATCAGTGATTCAATTAAGTTCCCTTCATTTCCTGACACTTAATTTCCAGCTCTGCTTTGTTTTGAACCAAACCAACAGCATCCAATCAAGTTGCAGGCTAGAACCATGAAGATAATAAAAGATAAGTGCACATGTAAAAAACTACACAGAGGCCAACAAAATACAAATTGTAGTATACCAAACATGCAGGTCGAAAATTATAGAGGGAGACGCAACAATTTCCAACTTCACTCAACATTCAAAGTTTATAACTTGGGAACTGACTTAGGCCTTGAGTGCAAAGACTTGAGATTTTCTTGTCTCACCTGTGTTCATTAGAATCAGTGACAGAAAAGCTCAGATTACACTACTCTTCTGCTTTCCATTCAAGACAGCTGGTAACAGGGAATCTGAAACACTGACATAACATGAATAATCAGCCTCTTTCGAAGCTCATTACAGACCGGTGCATGCCCAAGTAGTTCAATACATCTGGCTGTCATCAAGAAAATATACCCAAAAATCTATAAAACTCACAATTTTTTGCCAAATATGCATCATCACAGTCAGCAGCAACAACCAGATGGGCTGGCTGTAATCTATTTTCTGATTGGATTTATGTCCTGAAGAAAATCCTCCACGTCAAGTGATGTGTATTCATTGTAAAATCTAGTTCTGTTGTATTTTGGTCCTCTTGTCACTTTATGTGAACGCAGGCATGTGTAACATTACATCATTCATCAGAAATGAGAGTGGCCTGCCTCATTAGCGGATTTGATTGAAAGCAGTGACATTTTAAGCCTAATTCACAGGGGGCAGCTGTTACACATGGACCTCACGTAATCAGAGCATCACCCTCTATCCCCTGCTTTTCTACAAAATTACTGCATATTATTGTAATCAGAAGAACCCTGTCTTCACTAAAATTTAGCAACCTTTGTGGTCCTGAGTATATGTTCATGAACTGTAAGCTTTTCAACCAAAGTGTGATATTTCCTTTTCATGTTGTTTGGATTGCTTTTAGAGCCCTAGAGAGGTAAAACTCTACAGAATTTAACAAGTCCGATGATTTGAAAAATTATTATATTTTAAATATTTTTTTCTAGTAGCAATACACTTCCTCTATCCTGGAAAAAAGTTGAATCTGCCCAGCTCATGTTTTCATTTGCTCTGATAGACATGTCTGGCCCGCCATCCGTTCAGACAGAATTCCACCGGCCAATAAGGGGAGGGTTTTATACCATGATTGACAGAGGAGCATCACTGGTCCAGATTCAAAAAGTCACATGTCACACATTTTGCACTAACCAATCGCATCAAGTCAGCAGCAACATCTGAGGTAGGGTTGGGCATCAAGAACTGATCCCAATTGATTTCAAAATTACAATTCCCAAAGGAATCATTAAGAAATTGCCTACACCAGACATGCATTTGTCTTATTACATTGTGAGTCTACCATTATTCTTGGGACAGTATCTATCAATCGTTACAGTAAAGTAACCCAAGTTAACCCTAAGACATTCTAGAAACCAGAAAAGAGACCACTGTCGCTACAACTAACTAGCTAACATCAGCTTAGCACAGTGTTTCCACTTGCAACATTCATCTGTGGTAATTAGCATATAATTATTATTATAATATTGAAAGCAAGGTGATATATTATTTTTTCATCTAATTTGAGGAAACGGTCATAGTATCAAGAACACACTAAAATATGCATAAAATCTAAATTGAACTTGCTTCTTTATGCAATCAGAACAGTGAAGGTAGATATCACTATAAACACAAGACAAAAATGAACCACTGCCACCAATACTAAAGTGTATCAATATCTTCTTACACCCCTACATGTGTGTGATGATAATGGCCCTGGGAAATCAAAAATGAACTGAGAGGTTTAAGACTAACTCACAAATGTCAGCTCAGACTACTCCTTCTTCAACTTTTCTCAGTTGTTAATTATCTTGCAACCCCTTCAAATTGTGTTCTTCTAATTGTATTACAGTTGCAAATCGTTTAATAATCACTATGATCTCTGTGAAATAAATCACTGGGCATCTATTGGTTTTATTAATGCACATGGGACGCTAGGGCTTTATATCGATTCAAACCTAAATTCAAACATAGCCAAGAAAAAATCCTTACATGAGTGGAGTTTAAACTCAGTCACCCAGTGTAACCTTTCCCTCCTCCCTTTCTTTCTCAAGTTTCCCCTCAAACTGGCCGCAGCTCTTTGTCCGAGCATCCGCAGATCGCAGCAGCTGTGCCTGAGGGCACATCGTACTTACACTCCAACCAACCAAGAACTGCAAGCCCTAACACATATAGATACTAACACGCCTGCACGCACACAAAGGCAGATACACTTATGTCTACAACCAAGGACAAAAGCCTGGGAAGACATGCACTTACACACTGTACTCAAGAGACTCACATCAGCACTGGTACAGTTACGTATATCTGAGCGGCCATTACTTCCGATGAAAATTCACTCTGCTCTGTCGAAACAGACTTGTCACTCAGCAGGACATGCGCGGCTATTTATGGCCACTAACTGGACTCAGCAACTTCTGTGAGGTCATGGGGAGTTACAGGAGCTTTTTTCCGGAAAAGAGAGCAGCCTTCAGCAAAGACAGACGTGAGCCCTAACCAGCCTTGACATGAAGTCCATCAGAACTTACTGAGAGGTTTGAGGATGCTGTTGCTGGCCTCGTCGGTGTTTTCTGCGTCCGACTTGTCAGAGACGTTCTCCGTCAACCTCTCCTTTCTGTCCTTGTGGCTGGTTCTCCGACGGTGACGCCTCCGACGCCGATAGCTCTTGGGCACGTGCACGCCGATGTAAATGGTGTGGTGACCTGCGAAAAAGCAAAACAGCACATGAAGTCTCCAACACTAAACACCATGACAAATTCTGATTGCTGCCTCAATTTCCCAGCTGACGTCCTGAAAATCACCAGGCACAGTCAAAGTGCACAATTAGAACATTTAACATTCAGGAAATCATGACACAACCATTACAGTGCTGAAAAATAAGTAAAATACAACATTTTGACCACTCATCAATTCAGTTAAACAGGGAACATTCTCACGTCTTGAAGACAGCGTAGCAGAGCCGGGTGATAGGGGTTGCAGTACACTGTCAAAACAAATATTTGGACAGAAAAAGAAGTAGGACGTAGCGGTGAAGACGCCAAGACTGCTTGCACGACTACATCCCTGTTACGTATGTTGGCACAATACCAAAGGGACGTGCAGTTTTACATGTAGTTGGGTGGTTTAGGGTCAATAATGTCAAGCAGACCAGACTGTTTGCTGATAACATGCCACTCTGATGGACGGTGATTTCATGCCAACAGCAACACATCCATAATCAGAAATGGCTCATACTCTGACGTTTTTTTAGTCTTGAGGTGGAATTCCAGGTGGAATTTAATCCACCTGGTTGATACATTGCGCTAGTTTGTGTACACAAAGCACTGAACCATGCTGCAAACACACTGTCTTTTACAAGAATACCAAACATTTGAAGCTCTGCTGGAATTCAACATGGATTATGCAGCAGGAGTGTTTGACACATTTCTATGAGAGAGTTGTTTTCTACTCATCAATGCAATCCATCTTTAAAAACTGGAAAACTAACATGCACTCATCTACGAGTTTGTTGGTGCACCTAGTTAGACAACCTGCCTTCATTAAGTTATAACGTTCAATTTTTATTGAAAGTTTTTATAGAAGTGTTGATACAACTGTATGCTCATTTTGGAGGATGTAGTTTGTGGTTCTGTTGAATTTTATTGCTTTATAATGAGGTGTTTCTATTAAAATATGTATGTGTGTGGCAGGTGTGGCATATTGTATCTGACCTACAACAATGTCAAATCTGTTTCTAGGCCCTCAAGAAGTACTTATTTGGCCCTTTCATACCTGTGTGTCCAGACCAAGATCTGCATTTTTGTTGCATTTTATACATTTGATCTGGTTAGTTTTGGTTTCACATTGCAATCGTGAGCGCACTACAGACATGCCTCTCACATCGCGTTGTTTTCAGTTCCTCTCTTCTCTCATATTCTCACATTAAAAAAGTGATTTTTGTGTTTTTTCCACTGACTCTTTATAAAGTTGTCAAGCCAAAAGTCAATTCCTGAGATATTGTGTTCATGAGAATAGCACACACTTGAGGTCAAAGTGACCTTGACCTTTTACCTTTGACCACCAAAATCTAATCAGTCCATCCTAGAGTCCAAATCCAAACCATTGTTCAATTTGATCCAGACCGGACCACCTCTTTTTGTCAGACCAACATTCAGCTGATTGGTCCAGGCCGAGGTCTACTACTACTACTAAACTTAGTCAAAACACAGGTTAAGTTCCTGAATTCCATAAACGGTTCCTGGAATAGTTCCCACAGTTGAAACAGGCTAATAGATTGTATTCGTTTTTGTTAGTGGTACTTATTTGCACCTATCTAACTGCAGCTAAATCTCTATTCTATAAGTAAGTGTTAAATATTTAAAGGGATGATTTGGATGGAGTACCACTTTAATACTAGTACTGTACTGTATATGGCAATGTAGAGTTTCCTCTCCTACAACAGTCCCAAGTGGCCACTGGGGTCAATACAATCAATGCTTTGTAAGCCAACTAATGTTTTCTCTTCAGTTCCAAGGTTTACTCTTAGTAATGTCATACTTTATTTCATGCAAATAATAACTAATGTTTCACCTTCTCTCTAATTCCTGCATGCATTTCCTGTAACTGTAACTGTCCAAGTTCCTAGAAGTTCAGTTGAAACCTACAATCCTGACCACACTTTTAATAGCCTACCACAAGTTCCTGAGCAGAGGAAGACTATAGAAAACAAGCTTTCAGATTTAACATCAAAAGTGCTACTGAAACAAAAGCCTCTATGCAATCCGTGTCAAACGTCGCCTTTTGGAGCATGTCGAGTAACGCTGAGCCAAGCACTGCACATGACCCAACCAGGAAGTGGCTGAACCCCTCAACACAGCAAACAATGATCTCTCTGAAGCACAACAACATTCATTATTCACTCGTACCACAATGCCTTGTTTTTTAGTAAGGGTTCATCTAAAATTCACTGACACCGACGGCTCAGCATACCAAGCTAATGCATCAGACAACGGGAAGATCTGAAATAATTTCAACTGTCACTCAGAGGGAATATTTTGGTCAAGCTTTCTTCCCCTCTGTATATGTGGTTTCCAGATTCATGTTTTATACTGAGGTTAAACCAATACACTGATCCGATATTGGGCAGCTGTTACTGGATACCAACGTTTACTTGTATGATTGTTGTTTATATGAGTGAATTTCCTCCCAAAACTACAGAAAAACAGACTGAAAACATATATAACATGGAAAACAAAAGTTTAATTTGGTTAAAAATTGCTAAAAACTGTCAACAATTTAACTAACTTTAAAATATTACAGAGATTTAGATTAATAAAAATGGATATGTATGAAGAAATGATCAGAATTTCACAATCCTGAAGTCCATCCGTCTGTCTTCGGTAACTTTCCCCCTCATATGACACTGGAGCTCTGTTATATGAGGAGGAACTCTCTAGAAGATAACAGACAAACATTTGGAGACAGACCCACATCACCCACACCAGGGCCACTGCCCACTACGCTTTTGGTACAACAAAGATGGTACGTGTTCATGTTTATGGGATAACATAAAAACACTAGATCAATCGTACACGGCTCAAACCCTGCTGGCGTCATCGGCCAAAAAAAAAAAAGGAATAACAGAATTCATCTGCTCTAGGAAACGAAAGTGAAGTGAAAGCTGAAAGTTCAGTCAGAGGACCACAGCAGATTAAACGCATCAGATCATTGTACTTATTACTTACTTATGGATTTGAGTTTATGAAGACAGAAATTTAAATACTTAAATTGTTGATTTTGGGCCTGTTTTTAAATTTCCCAATTTTCATCAAACCTTATGGTATTCAAACATTACAAATGTCAGGACCATGTCCAAGAAAAAAACATTACACAAACAAGTGGCACTTAAACTCACAAAAACACAGTCATTATTGAAAAACACCACTGTACACTTTTAAAGACCCTGCAAACCCACACAGGTGTTCTCTGTTTTTTTTTGTTGTACCTCTGCTCAGGTTGAAGTTAGCAGGAGCTTCGCTGATAATGGAGCTACTGTACTCCATCAACATTCACAACGGACCTTTTTCACTGCAGTCAGTCAGTCTGCCAGCCATACCTGGTGCCTCTTCACACTATTTTGGGGGCAGGAATTTGGCCATTGCCTCTCTACTCCATCCATTTTCATTTCTTTTTGTGAGGACGTCTGACTTAACTGGTCAGTTCACTAAGCGGTGCAGGTACGAGTTTTTGGACAGCCTCATTTTGCGCAATAACAGCGGGGGGTGGGGTAGCCTATCAAATGACAAGATTAAATGTGTTTTAATAATAACAATTAATGTATTTATCATGTAAATACATAATTTGTATTGTCAGTGCTATGAGTCAGTAAGTTAAATGCTCTTCTTGATCCCTTTTAAAGGTCAACCATAGACTTTTGTAACGGACAACCGCCCCGGGGCCGTGGTCATTTGTACCCTTTGACTTTCACTGGAAAGGCTCTGCTACACTAAATGGAACAGGACTATGATTAGTATCACCTGTGTTTACCCTACAATTTTATATCACTATGGCTGCTGTGAAAAAAAGTCTATTTATTTACTAAAACTTTATTTAAATGTCAATTTTCCACATAAGATATGCAAAGAAAACAGATTGTCAGGGCTGTATTTACTGACTGAAACAATTAGATTTTCCTGATATTTTTCAATCTTACGTAGGGTTAAAACAATAAAACTGATCTGATACAACAACTTCATAAGCATCAGACTCCTTGTTGTTTTTATGTCATGATTTTGCCCTGCCGCTCAATGGTTTTGATTTATTATTGATATATGTTGTCCAATATGCCCCTACATATTTTTTTTTTCATTTTGGATAATAGCATTTATTGTTAAAACTGTAAAATATCCTGACTCCAATGCATATTTTTGTCACAAGTGTTAAACCGTTGCAAAAGAATGTGTGTTTATGTATATATTCTATATTATGTATGTTAAATTCTGTATTGATATCAGATATTTTTTTACTCCCTAATATTGGCATCTGCCCCAAAACCTTCACACTAGTTTATTAAGTGAGTCGACTGAAGAAGCAGTCAGATTAACCATACAGCAAGTGGGCATCACAACAAGAGCCAGAGGCAGATGGCTGGACAATCAAAGAGAACAGAGACATTGACAGACAGAAAGAAGAAGCTATTAGGCCTGATAGATGAGCAATAAAGCAAGGCGTGAAGACATTTGCACAGGCTGAACCATAACTAGAAAGGAGGCGAGACAATGAGAGGAGAGTGATGGAGGAGAAGGAATAAAAAATAGTCAAGTCAAGGAGCTGGAAAGGAAGATTTGCACACTGCCAGAGCAGCTTTGTGTAACGACTTCCTCTTCTTTTCTCGCGAGGAAGAAGAACTTCTTTTGGAGCTGCCCGTGAGCACACACACTGAATGAAATAAAATCCTTGTGTGTGCTGGGAGGTTTGTTTAGCTCACTAGATTTCTGAGGAGAGGCAACGCCACCGCCAGTTTCCCCAGTAACCGCACTGCTGGGACCTAACCCAGACCAGTGGGGAGGATGGCAACACGCCACACAGAGCACTGACAGCATGCTAATACAAAACAGCTTTAAAACGACACTCTGCTGAGAGCTTTTTTACTCTTTTTCTTTATTTCTGACTCAGCTGAAACAGGCAATGTCTTGAAACATTAAATTAAACCACAGGAATGCAAACTAGGGCCCAATTTATACTCAATTTTTGGGGCCAATACCGATTATGATATTAAGGAGTAAAAAAATTCAAATATCGACATATTTAACACTTGTAAAGCCAGACTAATATATCTTCCAGAAGATATTATCAGCCCAATATTGGCCTAGCACAGGATTCAACAGTTGGGCAAGTGGCTCAGAAATCTATTTGCCCAAAGTCAATTTTTACTTGCCTCTGTACAAATTGTTATAATTTGAAGGAATTTGTCTGAGGTGATGTCTTTAAATGTCTTGTTTTGTCAGTCTAGCCTTAATAAGTTTACAAAGTTTAATATTTATAAATGACTATAAATGACTAGAAATAAAAAAAAACACAAATAGAGCAAAATATGTGTGTATATTAAACCTCCTAAATGAAGAAAACAATGATCAAATATACAAAGTATGTTGCCTGTAAGGCTTGTTTTGTTTTTTAAGTTTTCACATAGGCCATATCGGACAATGTATATGCTGATACCAATATAGACTGATATAGCTATAATAGGCCAATATTGAACCAACAATAACAGTCAGCCAATACATCGGTCGGGCTCTAATGCAAACATAAATCACCTTAAAATAAGGTCAAGCCAGATAAGAGTGTTTAGATGCATGATGGGAGCTTGGGCTCTGTGACTGAATCGTCTATTTTGTGACACAGAGTTCAGATATCAAATGTTTTGCTTGAGCGACCCCGCAGACTGATAAAAGATAATTCAACCATCGGACCACAGCTCCTCTTGCAGTCTTTTATCTCGCGCAAATGTCAAGCTACCTCGTCTCCTTCTGTCCTGCTTATCAGTCAGTCTTTGATTCAGGCTATCAGCTCTGAGTGGGGAGGAGGAGACTGAGCTCAGCGGAGACTCCAAAAAGAGATTTAGCCAGCAGACGAGGACACACGCAGACACAGACACAGCTGACACGCTGGTTACGCACAGGAAGTGAGAGAGATTGAAGCAGGGTTCAAGCTGAGGTGACACCTGACAAAATGTTGACCTCATGAGGGACACCGCTGTGCAAATTCCACTGGTGACTCTCTTATTTTAATCATGTGTGCAACTAAGTTACCCAACACATCACACCTGTGCTTTGTGCCTGTTTACTAATGTGTAAACGTGCTTAATAAAAAACATGAAAAGAACTAATAGGCGTAGCCTGGAACTTGACTATGGTAGAAAGAGATAGCTTCCACCAGGAATGGGTGATATGTTGATGAGATGTACTTGACTGGCGAGAGAAAGACTTACACATATATATTAATTAAGAGTTATATATTGTTAGATTAGATAGAACATAATCTATGTGAATTTGAAAATCAAAACATTATTCGTTTATCTATGAAGCCTGTGTAAATAAGTATATTTTTTATATCATGATAATTTGAAATCTGAAAACTTTTCACAGACCCCTATTTGGGAACCACTGCCTTACATCACAATTGACAGCTATTGTTTTACTTTCATTTTACTTTCAGCACACTTATGTCTAAGTTGCACTGCTGATGCATGGTAACACAGTTTGTCAGGTTTGGCCCTTTATTGAAAACAATAAATTTGTGTAGATTTCTCAGTTCAAATTCAGTTTTCCTAGTTTAGTCATTAGAGTCTTTTTGTTCTAGTTTTGTTCTTTCATAAAAAACAAAACAAAAAAACAATAACAAAGAGCCGGTACTGGAACCATTTTAAACACTTCCACCAAAAAACAAACAAACAAAAAAAAAAACATGCAGTTCTTGGATGGTGAAGCTGGCTCCATGCCAGCCCCTTTAATCTGCTGGACTAGAACCAAGAAACCCGTGATGTTGGGTGCTAATGTCATCACCATGTAAACCTGACCTGACTCCTAGGCAACAAGGATCATGAGCAGCGAGGAGAGTTTCGGGTTTGAAAAGACGTACGTATATGGGCCAGTGA
>JAJHUR010139982.1:465-20916 GCA_027495735.1 Lutjanus campechanus | reverse complement strand
AAACTTTTACAGGACGTATTTGCCCTCATATCTACTGTTATAACTCGTTTTGTGGCTGCTGGCTGCATCCGCCTCCCTCAATACTGAACCAATTTTAAAATGAGTTGTACTTATCAATCATACACACACATACACATGGGGAAATAGGGCCCAGGTTGAAAAATACCGAAGTTATTCTTTAAGTATGCATTAAAACATGTAATCTACTTAGTTACTTTTAAAATCATAGTTGAGTTCTGAGCACAGTTTTGGAGGATTTTAATGATTAATCATTAATAAATCAATCACCATTAAGAATTTGACCAATTAAGAATATACCACTCAGTATTTAATGAATAGTATAAAAATAGCAGTTACTGCACTTCATTTAACAGTTTTTGTCTGATGGAGCCATTTGTTGAATTAGGAACCTTAAAAACCTAAAAAAAATGACAAAAATAAATAAAAGGAGGTTAAAATAGATTTTAGACAGAAGATTTGGACAAACAGAAAACTTTGTTTGAATTCTGCTATTGATAATGCATTAAACATCAATGGTGGAAAAGTAACTAATGCTTTAGTTAGAAGAATGCTTTGTGCTCTGACTGAAGTATTTTTCTAGCACCAGTACTTTTGCTTGAAATTGAGTAACATTTTACTAATGTAACATTATATACACTTCAGTACAAGTACTGTTTCAGTACTATTTCATTGATGATTGGGCCCTCGCGGCTTGCACATATCGAGCCGTGCAGTGGTCACGGCCTCATTGTTACTATCAGATAAGCCTCACTTCCTGTGTTCCTATGACTGTGACTGCATACTGACATGTAGATACAGGCTGTGTCTCATCAAGATTTGACCACTTACACTAAAGTTACAACACCTTCCTGTTTCATAGCAAAACACTGAAATTTGATGCCACGCCACAGCCATGCCGTTCTATGAAAGCTGAAGCTTTGAATGACCTTTTCATCACAAAGGTCTCTAGATGGCACACACCTGTTTTGAAGTCGATCTGATCAGTTCTGCAGGAGGAGTTTGTTAAAATACCAACGCCTGGAAATCACAAACAACCAATTTATTCAAAATGGCTGACTTCCTGTTGGTTTAGGGTACAGCTCCATTTTTTTTGTCTTGTCTGGGTATGGCAGATGTGCTTACCAGTTTTCATGCATGTAAGTTAAATGCACCGCGAGGGCTGCTCTTTAAGGGGTCGAGCTATTTTGTTGCACCCATCACCAAAAGACCATATCAGACAAACGACACAGGTGCTAAGTTACACAAGTGCTCAAGCCCGAGATTTGGAGGAATTGTGGGACACACAAACACTCTCCAATTATATTATATGTTAATATATTATTAAGGATATGAGGCAGTTTGAACATTCTTTACATTCAATTAAAGTGTAGGAATTGAAACGAACTTTGAAAGAAGAAGTAGAAAATGTGAACAAAAATTTAGAGGCAATCCTGAAATAAAGAGAGAGAGACATGAAAACAGAATAGAAGTGATTAGGAAGCAGTATTGACTAATGGGGCTTTAACCTGCTTTTAAAGGGACAGTTCACCCAAAAATGAAAATTCAGTCATTATTTCCTCACCCTCATGCCAATTGAGGGTCGGGTTTATATTGTTAGTCCATAAAACACTGCTGGAGTTTCACAGGAAAACAGTGTTGCAGAATCTCCCAAACAATGGAAGTGAATGGTGACCAGTTTTCAAACATAAAAAACAACTGGACAGAAACATAAAATGCCTCCATACTGCTCATCTGGAGTAATCCAAGTCTCCTAAAGTCTTGACATGCTGTTTGCACACTGTCACACCACAAGATTCAGACTGAAAACATGGTATAAATAACATTTTTAGTCAACTTGGCATGTTGTAGCTTTAGCAGCTTTTGGACTTGGATTACACCAGACAAGCAGTATGGAGGCATTTTATGTTTTTATTCTGTTGTTTTTCATGTTTGAAGACTGGTCACCATTCACTTCCATTGTTTGGGAGATTTTGCAACACTGTTCTCCTGTGAAACTCCAGCAGTGTTTTATGGACTAAAAAACTAAACCTGACCTTCAATCAGCATGAGGGTGAGGAGATAATGAGTGAATTTTCCTTTTTGGGTGAACTATCCCTTTAAAGCTGGTCAGAGTGGGCACATCATGTCATGCAGATACTGTATGTGTGACCTCAGCCACCATCTCAGTACATTTGAAAACTCAAATGTATTTACAATATTTCTTTCTTGAAAGAATGCCTCAGGTGCTCAGGACAAACCACAGATTTTTAACTTTTAATTGGAATGATTTCCTCAGCAGAAAATGGAAAATGATTTTAATGAGAAAAGTCCCAAGTGGGGGACTTCACTGTTGAGTTTTTCCATTTCTGTCTTTTTTGAGTCTTTGAGCACTAAAAGCCACACATTTCCAGTGATCTTCATAGAGCTGCATGACTTTCACATTTATTGCTTACTAGAGATCTTGTGGAACCATTTTCCAAAACCTGTATTTTGTCATACTGTATGGACAATGGTGCTGCATGATATGGCTTAATAATGTTTGTTTTCTGTTCCATTATATATATCTTGATATACAAATTGTCTTTCTAATAAAATACTTTGCTTTGACTAGGTGAAATCAGCAAAATCAAATTCCACATTATTTTTGCCCAAATACCTCAATACTGATATTGCAACAATATTGTAGGCACTAGTGGTGTTTTCCCAAAATAACACATGAGATTTTTGATAAATAATCATCAGGAAGGTGGATATAATGACTAGGTGGGTATAATAAAACAGCTCGGACAGTCTGGTAAGTTCAGAAAATCACCTCACATTACTGTAATGCAGCATTTAAAACTAGGAAAAGACAACACAACAGTGGTTTCATGGTATACTGTGGTATGAACATTGATGGTTAATATACCATGCACATTTGTTTATCTATGTTATTTTACCATATTAGTCCTATTCAAAAAATATGTCAAGTTTATGTCAAGTCTCATGTCTGTCAGGACTTAATATCTTATGAAATTATAATACAACATCTTTTGTTTTCATTCCATTAAGGGTAATTGTAACTGATAATAATTGTGTAATACTGTAACCCAGTGGTCTTCTTCTTCTTCTTCTTAATCCTTATTATTATTATTATTATTATTATTATTATTATTATTATCTTCATCTACAATATTCTGTACAATCAACAGTCCAACCAAAGATACTGAGTTTATAATGATATACACAGAGAGGAGTGCATTTAAAATAAGTTATTTTGATTGTACCCCTGTGTGGACAGGGCTGCATGATATGGCTTAATATCTCAATATTCATATTCTGTTCTATCATATGTGATATATATCTCAATATACACATTTTCCTTATAATAACATACTGCTATAGCTGGATGATATTGGCAAAACTAAATATCACATTATTTTTAACCAAATACCATGAGACTTGATATAAACTTGACATACTTTTTGTGTCGTTGTTGTTTATTTTGTTTACTATGTGAAAGTTTGTATTAATATGCTTTGGCAACATTGTATTTTATGCAGTCATTTCAGTAAACCTAATGAACTGAATTGCCTGACAATGAAGAGGCTGCAACAAATGAATGTTTGGCGTTTGTTATAAATGACTCCAACAATTAATCAATTAACCACATCACTGCAGACTCATTTTCTGTTGTAATCTGGATCTTTGTTGAATGGATAGCAGTATTTTCAGTAACAGATATCTCAAAACCTCACCAAATAAAATGCAAACTCTGCACATTCTTCAGCGATTTGGGTAAATTGACCTCTTCCAGCTGGGTCGAGTCTGATCTGGATCCATAAAGGCACATTGGGATACTTTGCCTGAACAGTACGACTAGATCAATCCTTGTGCAGCATACAGGCTCAGCAATGTGCTCACTGCTGCACATATCGTTGTGTGAATTTAGATGGTGAGCTCATTGCACTCCCAGACATGCTGGGTGAAGTGGACACATCTCACATAAGCCAGAAAAACCTCCTCATTAAGACCATCCAGGCTGCAGTCTTTCTCTCTCTGTCGTACTTGGGCTTAAATGGTAAAGTCAAATCTCTCTCTCCATCAGCTTCTCTGTCCTACAGCAGCCATTTCCTGTACGTCACCCGTGACCTGTAACCTTGAATGAGGACATCTTTGCTTGGTTTCCTTGGCTACTGAGAGGGGAAAAATTAATGGCTGCTCTGAATTCTCCATCTGGCTCTCTTTTTCATTCATACACACACCCATTTATTTCCTCTCAGCAGATTTTTGGAGGGTCTCAGCTGTGTAGAGTTGAAACTCTTGGATACACCAGGCCAGCACTGAGAGGCCCAGGAAGTGCTTCTATCCTCAGGCCACTAGGATCCCAAATGAGGTCTCTGACTATGACTGCCCACAACCCTAACCCCCCAAATCATACTCATTCTCTATATTTATTACTATTGCCGTTTTGTGTACACCGAGTCCTGCATGGGTCCAGTTTTGCAAACCCGCCCCTGCCTGCACCTGCAAAGCTGAGAGCCACAACCAACCTGTTACTTAATTATTTCCAAGTCAAATCTGCTCCCACCAAGAACCGTGAATATAAGCCCTGTGACCCGACCCACAACCACAACTAAACACACACATACACTCACTCGCTTATGTTCTCAACTGGCTCTTTATAGACTTTGCTTGCAAAAATCACATTATAATATTATGTTTTAAATGAAAATGAGAATAATGATGTAAAAATTTACATTCCTTTTAATATCACAAATCATATTGCAATATCAGTCAAAATAATTGCAATTAGATATTTCTTCAAAATCGTTCTGGATATTTTTGCCTTTATGCCACCAGCTTTAGCTATCAGCCTTCATAACTGTCAGATCAGATAGTGATGACTCATTGTTTGGCAGGATGTGGAGTCAAAGGTTCTAATGTAGACTTTCACAATAAAATCCTGGTAACTGGTTAGGCTTAATATTACTGTATTAGCAAATATAAAAGTTAAAAATTCTGCACAGTCATGTTAATTTCTGATTTCTCCAGGGAATAAAGCATATTATTGTATTGTAACTGATATATTGTTTCCACCTGCTGCCCCCCATATTTAGTTCATTTTTACCCGTGTGTGCACTCATGGATTTATATGAATATATTTTTTATCCTTTTCACAACATTTTTGCAAATTTAAATAAGAGAAAGAGACCTGCACTGACCTGGTGCAGGTCTCTTATTTAAACTCTTTTGAATGCACAAATTGAAGAGACTGGTGGGATTCATTTCACTGTGATTGTACCTATGATTGCATTTGACAAAAAAACTTGATCTATTGACTGATGTTGGAGGCTCAGGACTGCAGTGGAGACCACCATAAGAGCATTTCTGTTCACCATCTAAGCACAGTTAATGTTTGGGCGTGAAAAGCCTTGAGTGAAGATGCTAGAACCTCTGAAAAAAACAACAAAAACAATTTCTTGTAATATCTCTCTTTCTAAAGAATTTGAACCTTGGCTGAGGTGGAAAACTTGGTGTATTGAATATGCGACAAAGTGCAGTGGAAACGGATCCACAAAGGTCAGAAACACCTTTTGTCAAGGTGTTTTTTATGTGAAAATAGAAAACATGCTGCTAAGCACTGGTGGTTGTGCATAGATTTAGATTTTCTTATGCTGACTCTTTGTGCCATATTTGTATAGTAGGAAATTTGACTAGTGTGACAGTATAAGCTAAATGTGATGATCGTAACATGTCCTCAAACCTAAATGACAGATTAGGTCCATTGCCAACTCAAAATGGCATGACTGCTGCAGAGTACCAATTCATGTCACACCAACCCTTGCATACTCATGGACACAGAGGTGTAACACTGGTTAACTGTGAAACAACTTTCACAGTTAACCTGTACGTGAGGATGGACTGGATGATCCATAACCACAAAGAGCTGCTTACCACTGCTGTTATCTAGATCCTAGATTGAGATGGAATAGATGGAACACGAGCTCCCTTTTAAGCAGAGGAATGTCAGATATTTTAAAATGAAATAAATTCATTTAAAAACATTTAACACTATCAAAAGTTTGATTGTGTCTTTCCTGTATTTTTGTTTCAATATCAGCCTGCTCTACAGTTCTGATCATGCACATAGGGCATGCATATGACTTTAATGATTTCTGGTAGCTAAACTGACTGGAAAGACAGTAAGTGGAAGTAATGTAGAGACTGAAAATGAATGCTTCCAAAACACTGCAATCATGGCTCCAAACTGGAACTATAACAAAAGGACCTGATCAGGAGGAGAATATTTCAAGTGCTTGTGGCTACACAATAAGCAGCAGTTGCACCAAATGGTGCAAACCAGTAAGGAGATGTGACTCCACAAATTTGGATTAAGTTGGAGGGCGACTTAAACCTGCTTCCTGTGTGCAAGGTCCGTAACTGGATAGGGTCAGTTTACACTACTGTGCTTTAACATTGGTCATAATGGTGGCACTTGGAGCGCTCAGCATTGTCTGAGGTACATGGTGTAAAAAGTTTGTGAATTATTCTCTTGGCCTTAATTACTCAGATTAGCTTGTGACATCTTTGCAGTGATGGACAGAGAAGCTGATAAACCGGCCTGTTTATTAATGAGCAGGCAGGGAGACGGGGAACCCGGCTGGTACACAGACAGCCAGGCAGAAAAAATAGTTTGGCAAAGCAGTGATTCCACTGAGGATAGTGAGACACATGGGACACATTCACAGCTGGCACACACACACACACACACACACACACACACACACACACTCATGCACACATATGAGGATCCCACGTTCAGTATTGCAACTCCAGCTTTGAGCCTCTGTTCAGATTTAAACAAGGGCTAATTAAAATAATTACTGCTTTTCTAGCATGAAGAGATGTCCTCTCCCCCGTTTTCCCCCTCTGCTGTTTTGTGTTACTGCTGCAGGAATGGAGGCATCATTAGGAGGCAATTCACTCCCAAAATAGTCTTCTTCTCTCTGTACATACTTCTCTTCCTTTCTTTCTCTTTCATTCATCTACAATTCATTTCTCCCATTAAGTCATAACTGCTGACATCGCCTATGTGATCATTTTTGTCTCTTTTCTCACGCTAATTATCATTTTGTATGATGGTGTCCAAACTGGATTTAGAGGCACCTTTTTTTCTTGAGATTGCCACTGAGTTCAAGAAAAAGCTTCATTTAAATCTGTGGTTCCCAAACTTTTTCTGCCATGCCTCCATTTCAAAAGCCCCCCACAACCCACAATTTTTACAATAATTAACAATAATTGTGGAAGGGACCGATTTAAAAAAGGATTCAAATGTGGTATTTTAGTGAAATAAAGGTTAGTATGAAAGAATCAACAAACTCTTGTTTGTGTATTTCCCCTATATAGATCATATTCATTTATATTTGTTTCACTCTTTATTTCTCCTCTGGATGTAACCTCACTGATGATCTGAATTTTTGTCATCAGACAGCTCCATGAATTTCGCAGATCACAGAAATGAAATATTTTCAACAGGAACATGATCCTGCCTCCTGGCATTTTTTTCCATATCTCACACTCCTTGATTCAGTATTTTAAGAGTTAAATTCACATCCATTTGAAGAGGCTCCAGTCTCCAGGACTTTTTTCTCTTTTTACATCATTGTAAATTGAACGTCTTTATAGTTTGGACTGTTGATCGAACAAGATTTAAAATCATAAAGTTGTTACAATTTGTTTTCTAGACCTCGTGGATATGTGTAGAGAATTTCATGGGAATATATCCAGTATATGTTGAGATTAGAGTTGAGATTACCCATCCAGGTTCCATAGTCTGATGTAATATGTAATAATGTGATTTTAAGCCCAAGGCCAAAATGTTGAAGCACAAATTAATTCATTCATTTATTAATACTTGAACAATTCTACAAAGATATCCAGTAGTAGAGCATGAACCTGTCGTAATGTAACATGAGAGTTTGCAGCTAATTGAGCTCGCTAACACACACACACACACACACGCACGCACGCACGCACGCACGCACGCACACACACACACACACACACACACAGAAGCAAGACATGGCTTGTCATACATTAGAGTATCAGTATTGACAGATGTCCAAATTCAGGTATTGGCATTGAATTGGAACTGAAAGAAGTGGATCTGAAGTGGAAAGAAGTGCAGCTCTGGTTGAAAATATTTCTGCCTGCACTATGGACCCTAGTGTGGCTGATATGAACCAACGTTATATTAATTGATCAGGAAAAAAATATAATGTAGCTAGTAGGGATGGACCGATAGCACTTTTTTTCAGACCAAGTACAAGTACTTACATTTGGGTACTTGCCGATACTGAGTACTGATATGAGTACTAAATAATGCCATTACAGTTTATACAATAACTTTAAAAACATGTTTTATTTTCATCGGAGACAGTGTGCATTTGCACGTGAACGTGGCTCCAAGCTAAGGATCTACAGTGAAGATTCAGGCTAAAAACATGGTGTAAATAAATTTGCCATGTTGGGGCTTTAGGAGACACCAGATGAGCAGTATGGAGGCATTTTATGTTTTTATTCTGTTGTTTTTTTTTCCTTTTGAAAACTGGTCACATTCACTTCCATTGTTTGGAAGATTCTGCAACACTGTTTTCCTGTGAAACTCCAGCAGTGTTTTGTGGACTAAAAAACTGAACATGACCTTCAGTCGGCATGAGGGTGAGTAGATAATGACTGAATTTTCATTTTTGGGTGAACTATCCCTTTAAAACAATCAATGATTTGAGTGATCAGTACGGCAGCATGGCAGGCTGTAAACCTAACAAACTGAGTCTCAAAATGACAACCAAGCACAGCTAACTGTGATGGAAGTGAAGTGAGACAGTGATGTAACTGAGCTACGAGCAGGAGGATGTACACTTTTTACTTTCTCTGACTGTGTGGAAATCTGATGTCTACACGTCTCATGTAGACTGATAAAGGAGTTTAGTGAGGTGTTGAAGTGGAAAAAAAGAACAAGCCTCTTGGATGAGAGGCGAAACGTCTTCAAGAACTCTATGAAGTCCAGTTGCCTACAACAAACCTTGCTACGGATACCATGACCTGGATGACTGAGAACCTACACAGACAACTTGATCTTGATCTTATAGCATATGATGCATTGCTGTAGATTAAATTACCAAACAATAAAAAATAGTTAATATTAGCATAACCTTAAACATTTACAGCAATAAAAATATAACATACACATCAATGCAGTGATATTAACCAAAAAACATCAGATATAATAGTAAAACAGTGACAGGGAACAGTTTACTGCACAATGACTTCTTTAAAGACATTCCGCCATAATACTCACATTCTTTCCTTAGTGAAGAATGCAAAACTTTTACTTGTAGTGTAAAGTGGTGTATTAGTACTTTTTCTTCAGTAATGACCTGAATACTTAACTGTGGTTAGCACACCCACAGCTAGTTAGCAGCTATGAGTCAGGCTAAAGACAATTTGAGACAGGCTTCTGAGCCACAGGGGGAATAACAAACACGATCTGACGAATAATCATGTTTTCTCAGATTTTTTTTTCTTTTTTTCAAGTATGGTGAAAAAGACTCATATCTGCTTACAAGCTCAGTTAGCTTTTCATGGACCAGCTCTGCTACAAAAAGATGCTGTATTAACGTCACATAAACAGGAACTTTTGATTTCTTTTTTGTGGCAGCAAACACAACACACAGCCTCTCAGTAACTATTCTACTGTGACCTGAGCTGATCCACACACGTAATGGCTGACTACAGTAATGTAACCAGCCCTCAGTGGTGACCAGCAAAAACTTGAATATGTAATCTGCTGTATTTAGGGTTGAACAATTTTGAAAAAATATCCAATTGCAATTATTTTGACTGATACTGCAATTGCAATATGATTTGGCACATTAGAGGTAATGATGATTTTTTTTTCCATTATTACTCTTATTTTGACTGAAAAATGTGTTAAAATGACTGGTGTGTTTTTTTTTGGAATCTGTACCAAATTAAGATGTTTTTTTTTAAGTCTGTAGAATCTGATGTGTAGGACAGGACATCTCTGCCTCACCACATTCATTCATTTAATCGTTTTGTGACACATTTAGCCTTCAACAAACATTGCAGAAAGCCATGTTGCTATGTCAGTAATATTTTGATTAATTGTGCAGCCCTCACCATAGTGCACATTTATTCATACCCAGCTATGTTCAAGCTATTGCCCAACCTTTGTGTGTGTTTATGTGTGTATGACAGGTCTCTGACAAGTCAGACACAAGTGGAAATATTGCACTAAATGTCTTAGAACAGGTACACACAGGTCAAGACGTCACTGTAACCGGCATTAGAGCTTCTATATTAATGAGCACTGCTGCTATGTTGGTCTCTGTGTGGGACAGCACACAGCTAAACAAGGCAGCACTCTGTGACTTCTCAATCCTATTAGTCTCCTTTCCCTCTGACATGTTGACCTGAGTGGTAGTAAGCACTTCATTGATTATAATCTGCTGCAGCTAACTCTGACAGGATTACTAAGAGAGCAGATGAAGCTGTCCAACCATTCAGTTTCTATACCTGCTTATTCCTGTTCAGGGAGTCATTCTTAGATAGGGAGTGTGTACGTGGGGAGAGAACTCTGCAGTTATCAGGCAGCTAACACACGTCATGCATTTTCAGTCTTTACAGACATTCACACTGTTAAAAAGAGAACATTGAGGCAGTAGAATTTTGCTTTTTCTCAACTTTTGTCTACTGTTGTTGACTTTAGAAAGGTTTAAAAGTTTAGATAAGATGGGGCGCTTGGGTGGCTCAGTTAGTGGAGTGTGCGCCCCATGTATGAAGGCTGTGAGTCCTCTGCAGCAGCCGTGGGTTCGACTCCTGCCTGCGGCCCTTTGCTGTGTGTCATTCCCCTACTCTCTCTTCCTATTTCCTGTCATGTCTTCAGCTGTCCTATCAATTAAAGCCATAAAAGCCCCCCCAGTTTTTTTTTTAAGTTTAGACAAGATTTCTGCCAACTTGGATCTTCTTTTCATTCATTTTTCATTCATTCATAGCAGCCATAACTAGAGCTGTCAAGCTTTCCATTTCTCTCCATGTTGAAGGTGTGCAGGAGGCTCTGAGAAGAGTGATACTCTGTGTTTCATGAGTCTGGACTGTGGCGTCTTTTTTGTCGTCTCTCAATTATGTGAAACACAAGAGCAAATGTGTGGTGAATGGATTAAACTCTGTCTTCATCTGCTCTAACAAAAGCTGTGAATGTTACTGCATCTGCATTTGTTCTGTGGGGGTTTGCAACTCTCTCTGGCTCACTGTCTCACTTCTAAGGTTAGCTTAGCTCTTATCCCAGCTGTCTTCCACAATCGCGGTCTGGCTGGTCTGGCTGGGTGACCCCTCTCAAGGTCCGCTGTGCTAATCAAGTCCCTGTGCTTCCTTTTCTAAAGTTAATGAGTGTATTTCTGTCATCTGTCATGTAGATATACCTGCCACATTTCACCATCTGACCAGTGTTTGCTGAGATGTAGAAAAGCTAGCTTGAACAGTCTAGTCCGTCTTTTAGTATTAATTTTACATCATGTACACAGCTGTTAGCTAACTTTACATAAACACCTTCACAGGGTTCTTGTTTTAAAACATGTCAGATGGAAACATTAAAACATCAGCTTGGAAATGAGAATCTGCTTTTGTTTACTTCTCTAAGGAATCACAGACTTTGTGTTTCAACAATTGCTTACAATTTTAATGTTAAATCTGCCACCTTTATCACTGTAAACTGCATAAATGTAGTACAAGAATGGAAAGTTTGTCAGGTTTAGCAACAGTAACTAAGGAAGGTGGGGCTTAGTGAAGGGTCAGCTGCAAGTCAAAAATCTTTGTTATACTGACTTAAAAATTCTTGTAAGGACAACAGTTCTTTGTTGTCCAGACAAGTTTTTGTTAGCTGCAAGTGGCAAAGCCTTATTTCTGAGTCAGATTAATTTGACAATTTATCCATTTTACAGTGCACCACAAAATACCTCCTCAAAAAATTTTTTTCAAAGAAGACCCAGTAGGTTTTAACATATTTTCTCCTGGATTAAATGAAAAAAGTCGATGTGTGTGTGGGTTTACCTCAGGTAAGCGTTAACAAGGTCTTGCCGCGAGCGCAGCTCAGAAAATGCCTCTGGTTACAGAAAATGAAGACGTCAATGCAGACAGTGCAAAATAAGCAGCTGAGGCACCAGAGTACCTCAAAGAAATGATATTTTAAATATCAGATTTGCAATCATTTTGTTTTTATATTCAGAATAATAACCTACATGGATTAAAAACTGCATGCACTGCACTGCTAATTTTGAGCTTTCTGCTCTTTCCATATTTAATCAAGGTTCAAGGATCCTCTCATACTTTTCGTCTTTGACTGATTGGAGACACGACATCACTAATTAGAATAAATGTAAACACTGACACACAGTTAAGGTCACTATTGATAGAATGAACACTAAATATAGGGACATACTGTCAGCAATTAGTCGTAATTAGGCGGCTGCTGTGTACCTGTTCCACCTTCACGCTAACTGTAAGGGCAGTGCACTCGTGCTGCACCACATCGTGTCATTTGTCACCCAGTAGTTCACACCTGATGTACCATACACACAGCAGAGGTGGCAAAGATATGGCACACAGGTTGTGCCGATGCAGCAAAGGAATGTTAATGTGCTTGTGAAATGTGTGTCAGCACTGGAAACAGGACTGCAACTAATCTGTCAGTTATTGTCTTGATTAATAGATTAATAGTTGTTTGTCTATAAAATATTAGAAAATGGTGAAAAAAAAAAAATGTCCAAGCTGACATCCTCAGATGTCTTGTTTTGTCCACAACTCAAAGATATTCATTTACTGTCAGAGAGGAGTAAAGAAACCAGAAAATATTCACATTTAAGAAGCTGAAATCAGATAAGTTGGACTTTTTTTTTAAATGACTCAAATCGATGAATTGTTATCAAAATACTTAATTAATTAATTTAATAATCAATTAATAATTGATTAATCAATTAATCACTGCTGCTTTGTCAGTCAAACTTTTCATTCTCATACTGCATGTATGTAGTTCACAGTTATAATGATGGCAGATTTATCAACAGCAGTAATTTTTGAAAGTCTCAGTCTCCGGTTCCACAGAGCAGAGAGAACAAAAGCAGCGTCACATTTCTAGCTGATGACTGTGGGATTTGTTGGCTAAAATGATGACTCTGGTAAGCATATTTCGTAACTGTAGCTAGCTAATCTAAGCAAATGCTAATGCTTAAACTCCTTAAACTCTTGAGTCTGGTAAGAAATCTGTCTCAAGCTGACTTTTTGATTTTTAACACATGTTAAAATGAGATGGTCACCAAGCCAGACCAGCCAGATCACTATCACCCAAGGCACAAAGCTGAGATAACAGCTAAGCTAACCTGGCTTAGAACAACTGTAAGAGAGCGAACCAGAGAAAGATGTGGTTGCCTCACTTTGATTACACATCAGCAATCACCTACTCACACCCCTGTTAAAATAAATCCAGAGTTTCAGTGCCCAACTCTAATGTTAACTCCTGTTTTGCTTCTATTCCTTTCTCTTCTTTCTTTGACCCTCAACTTGTCTTCTTGCTCTTGGGACAGCACTACTTCTTCATCCTATCACGTTGGACTCACTGGACACAACTACAGCTGAACAATTTTGAAAAAATATCTAATTGTGATTATTTTGATTGATATTGCCATTGCAATATAATTTGCAATATTAGAAGGAATGCTAAGTTTTACATCATTATTCTGATTTCCATTTAAAATCTATCATTGTGGTGTGATTTTTAATCTGTACCAAACAAAGATGTTTTCTTAAAGCGATATTCCACTTTGTCAGAATAAGCCACTCAGTATGTACTCACCACTATGCCGATGTGATGATGGATGAAGGTCTTCAGTTCACAAAACAATCTTGGAGTTTTAGGAGAAACAGGGTAGCAGCCTCATCCAGTACAATGGCAGTGAATGGTGACCACGGATAAAACATTAAAAATAGCACACAAAACAAACACAAAATGTCTCCATCCTGCTTGTGTGGTGTAATCCAAGTGTCCGCGAGCCGCGGAATATCACTTTAAGTCTCTAAAAATATGACATGTAAGCCAGGACATGTTTGTAGCATGATATTTTGTTTAAAATTGAAATTTGACACACATTTTGCATTTAACACATATTCTGCTTCCTGCGGTTTGAAAATTGCCACAGGCCAGTGGGTCCCAAACTTTTTCTGGCAGGCCCCTCTTTTGGAAGCTGACAAAAGTTGGAGCCCCGACACCCAATCATTAACGATAATTGGTGATGGAACTGATTTTAAAAAAAGTTGAATCTTAATGAAGTACAGGCAGTCAGGATAGAATCAGCAAACTCTTGTTTGTTTATTTTCCCTACATAGATCATATTCATTCAAATTTGTTTCACTCTTTATTTCTCCCCTGGTCTTCTGCCCCCCCCCCCCCTGCAGTGGCTCTGCGCCCCCTCAGGGGTGCCTTCCCCCTTAGTTTGGGAACTACTGCTGTAGGCCATATTGTGATTTCAATAAAATTTGCCTGTTCAAACTCTACGCGCCCGCAAGTGTACTGACTGTGTGTAAAGCTGTATACAGAACACAGACAGTGTAGTGTAGTATTTACAGAAACATACATCTGCTGGCTGTCTGCACACAGAGTTTTTCAGGGGTCATGAATCTGTGGTCTATCTTGAAGCGTAGGCACACATCATCACATCACGCTACCGTTGTGTGGGCTGAAACAGAAAATAATAGGCGTGGGTGTTTTAACAAGCACCTTTTTAGACACACACAAGCACTTAACTCCGTCACACTGCTCTTTTGTCTGCTGTACCTATTAAAGATCTACCTACACTCTATTCCCTCTTTTTAATTCTTTTTCTCTCTCTTGACGACAGGCAGGCAGGCTTCTCCTCGCTCGCTCTCTCTCTTCTCCCGCCTGTCTCTCCATTATGCTGCCGTATCGTAAACATTTCAGTCACACTTAGTTGCAGCGCTGGCTGATTTATTTAGCGCTGCTCCATGTCTGCCTGTGCACAAAGCTGTCTTCTCCATCTCTGTCTCTGCCTGTCACTCCTGCTTGCTTAAAGTGCCTTCCACCACACATGTGCACACACACACACACACACACACACACACACACACACACTTGAGTGTCTCCTCTCTTCCATTTTCCCTTCGTCTGTCTTTTACCATTGTGTCTCATCTTCCTCTTTTAGCCTCAGTCCTCTATCTTATCAGAAGCCTCTGCTTCTCTTGTCTCTCTCTTGCCCTCCTCTGTCCATTAGAGCTGCATGATTTGGTAACAAAAGTCATATTCCAATTATTTTGAATGAACTTGTGATATGTGATACTATTAGTGGAAATGATCAGTTTTGCATCACAATTTTCATGTTCACTAAAAACAAACTATTAAAATCATGATGATGTGATAATAATTGAGGTCTGAACCAAACAAACATGTTTTCTTTCATATGGAGAACAAGATTTTTAGGTCAGGGCATCTATGCCACAACTTTAAAGTGAATGAGTTAAAGTTTGGTATTGACAGAACATGCTTTAATCCTGCCCAACCCTTTCACCCATAACTCCTGCAAAATCTCTACACCAGTGTCCTTAATCCACAAAACTGAAGAGAAGACTGACAAATGGTTGAATTAAATGTTTGGAGGTAGGGATTTTAGACAAGGGAACTTTAGACAAGTTCATAGAAACAGCATTGTGTGGGGAGATTAAATTTCACCTGAAGCTGTGCAAAAGATGCCAGGTGGTTGTCAATATAGAGATCCTTAATAGTGGAGAGGCCCTTATCTGACCAATGCCAAAAAACCACATCCATCATGCCTGGCTTAAAACAGGGGTTCTGACATATAGGGAGGCTCAGCACACCCTTGATCTGCTTTCTAATCTTATATGAGTTATGCAAATTAAAGATGTCTTTTAGTTGTTTGGTGGGTGGATTTGTTAACAGTCTTTTCAATATAAAATTCATGAGAGAATAGTCCTAAAGGGTCAACTCTATGTCAGCATTGCCTTGCAATGTTCAGGATGATTTACAACAGTAGGTGGCATGTTGAACTATTTTCAATCAATGAAGTGCTGAATTTTATAAATGTATGAAGAATGTTAATGTTACTCTCCCAGCAGATTTGTGTTGTTTGTGCTGCTCGATTATCACTATTACAGTTATTGCTATTGTTGTTGCTATTGTCATCATTACTATTATAATGATGGTGGTCGTGGCTTCTTAATACTTTCAGCAGTTTCAGTTTACTTTTGGTTTCTGTGTCACTGGTGTGGTCTTTTAGCTTCAGCTGATAAATGTAGGCTGACACCTTATTAACATCAGCCATGTGAAGAAAGCAGCAGCTTCAGTTCTCCATCAGTGTCTACACAGAACAGCACTGTGTGTGTACGGCGGCACTGTGGCTCAGTACACAGTCACTGTGGTTATAGTAAATGAACTGCACTTATAAAACACTTTTCTACCTTAACGGACAAAGTGCTTTACAATTGGCCTCTCAATCACCCATTCACACGCAGCAATGGCAGCAGAGCTGCTATGCAAGGTGTTGGTCTGTCGATCAGGAGGAACTTCGGGTTCAGTGTCCTGTCCAAGGACACATGCGGACAGGAGTAGAGCTTCACCTGTCAGAATGCTGTGTGCTGTTCACTACCTCAAATAAAAAAGCTAAATGATATCATAATCATTCCCACTCACTTGCTCTTTTGCCAAATTAAGATGAGCTTAATAGCGTTTTTATCTCATCGTAAAACCTTAATATCCTACGTTACATTTAAAAATATTCTGCCTGTAGAGGCTGATTTACTCTCACTCAGTCTGCAGTTACTCTCGTTCAGTCTTTGGAGGCAGACTATTAAATTAAAAATAAAATGTCAATAATCGCTCAAAAAGGTCCACCCCACAAGCTCCAGAAAAGAACAAGTAAAACGGCCAGAGAGCTACCAACTCCTGACATTTGTCCAATTGCCTGAACCTAGACAGGAGGAGCCAGAGATTGAACAAACCAACCCAAGAGATTAGTGGACGATCGGTTCTACCTCCTGAGCCACAGCCAACACAGTTATTCATTGTAACCAAAAGAAAATAGACTTTAAATTAATTATAGTGTATCTGCTTCGTCTCTCTGACAGACTGAATCTATATGCTTGTTTCCTTTGTCATAGCTGTAAGTTAAAAAGATTATCTGTCATTTCAGTGCAAGAGTGTTCACGTTTTAGCTGAAAAATGCATCTGAAACACGTCTGGTGCATATAGCCATTATGAAAAGCCATTTACACACCAACCTGACCAGAAAGAACCCTCAGAGAAATAATAATTAATTAAAATTGATTTAAAAAGTCCCTCCCACCTCACAACTCTGTGGCAGACCAGAGCTAATGTTTTCATGTGAACTACTTTTTCTCCTGATATGATTCTGATGCCACAACTCAACATATCTGCACGGAGTACCACTGTGATAGCAGTGTTCTCTTGATACCTCCACTGTGTGGAACCCCTTGGAACAACTTTTATGTAAAGTTGCATCAGGCTACAATGTGGCAGAGTTGGCAGTTGTGGAACAGTCATGTGATTTAAACCCAACCAGTGCTACGTACCTACGCTTCATTTACTTCGAATGAATTACAGCTGTTAACATTTGTCTGAACTCTACTTCTTAAAAAAAGTTGCAGCCCTGCTGCAAAATAACTGAGAGATTACACAATATTCTGTCATTACGATTTTCACACTTTCTTTCAAATTTTCATTTGTTGTTTCCACTGCATGTTGGTTGATTTTTTTCTTTCTTAATAAATATGCCAAGAATCTGAATCATGAATCCAATCCAGGTTGCCAAGCAATTGAATTCCTGCTGTTTGAAGATGCACATTAGTCATGCGACATGCTAACACCAAGTTCAACAGGCTAACCACAAAATAAACACTAAACCAGCAAAACTTACAGCTTTTCAAGACTGAAGTTGGGTATCAACCCTTCATTGAGCTTGAACTGTCACCAGCAGCACCAGCTCTGGTTGATAAAGAAGTGTGGTGGAATACAAGATGCTATTAAAAATGAACTTTATCTACTCAGCTCTTCTGTCCTCTCAGTCTGGGTGCCAATTTAGCGATTTGTGCTGATACTTTGACATGGTCTCAGTTATTTTGGAGCTGAGTAAATGTTCAGTAAATAGCCTGTCACTTAAAAATAAAATACATCAGGCAAGTTTATGTCCCTCCAACCCCCAAATAATCGGTTAAAAAGTGCTTTTCTCCCTATAAAGTAACACCAGCGATTGTCCAACTAATCAGAATTTGGTTGGACAAGAGCATATTGTCCAACCAATCGATCTACTGACCAGAAGGTGCCAGCCCTGCAATCAGGAATCACAATCACAATCATAGTAGATCTAACCCCTCGACTCATTGTTGCTTTGTTCCAGTGTTTTATTGACTTTGTCCCATCTGTCTCAAGCTCTGTGTCCTCTGATTTGCCTGTTCAATATTTTTACCATATTTCCCTCTTTTTTGCTTGAGGATGTCTCGTCTAGACGTCTTATTAAAGTCAATAACATGGAGTGACCAGGAGAGGCTGTGTAGCACAGACGGCTTCAGGCACGTTCTCCCTCTATGAGCTCTTCACATGTTGCTCTGTGTGTCTGAGATGTGTGAATTTGTGGGCTTTCATGTCTGCATGTGTCTATTAATGACCATAGTGTGCTTGTGATTTTTTTTGTCATTTGTTCTGAGCAATTACCTTTCCACTGAGAGAAGTCTTATCTCAGCGCTGTATTAGAGAGCTACTTTAGTGTCAGTGAAGCATGAAACGGGTGAATGCAAATAGTGTTATTGTACACCTGAGAGCTGCATGAGGCAGATGCAGTGTGTGTGTTTGTGCGCTGGGGTGCGTTCTCACCCGATGTAATTGAAATTCGGAATGGCATGACCCACGACATTGTTGTACTAAACCATTAGGTGTGCAGCAGTGCGTGTCAGCCTCATATTCTCTTCACTGACTGCAGTTTACCTCAGCCAAATAGAAACTCCAACTTTCAATAGACTGCTAGAACGGATCTGTCACGTCCTCCTGAAGACGCTGAGCCTTATAGGGTTTTTTACATCACTTGTAATCTGGCTATTGTGGAGGAATTTCATGCATGTCCAACTCGGAACATATTGGAGACATTACCAGCAGATATCTTATTTATATTATATCTTATATCTGGTTGCTTTCATGTTAAAATCAGGACTAGGTTATCAATTGTTTGTCCTGGTTCCTGGTGGGTTATTCCATTCTGCTGTTGAAGGTGCCAAAGCATGATATTCCATCAGACCAGGAATGGGACTCATTCTCAGCCTGGGAGCTTCATGACTCAGACCAGCCCTCTTTCATTCACACAACCTGTTATACTGCTGATATACTGTTTGATTACAGTTTTACTAGCCTATATAAGTCCACTATTGCCCCTTTTCCATTCACAGCGCTGGTCTGGCTTGACTCGGTTTGGTTTCATCAGCTGTATCTTAACACAACACAACTGAAAGTAAATATGAAGCGGTAAAATAGTGCTGATACCTTAAAGTTCACACTGTGACAGAGGAAAGAAACTACATTTCAATACATAAAGATTCTGTTAGAAGTTAAAAGCACTGAACATGAAGAGAATTTAAGAAATGTCTTTCTCTCTGTTCTCCTGCGCACACACAAGCTCAGAGATGAGGGGAGTCATGGGTTGGCCGCGGCCAATTGTTGTTCATCCCTACTATTTTCTGACATTTTATAGATGTTTCAGCTCTGGATTAAACATGACAATTAACCTTTTCTTTTGTTGTTATTTTATTACTGCTAATAAATCAATTTGTGCAGGAGCAAGTAAAAAGTAGAATCCTGACCCACTTGCTCGACTGGGCAAGTGGAAAACAAGATTAACGTGAATCTTGTTATAGCCCACTTGGCTTGTCCAGGTTGTGCGAGTGTTTTAGTGTGTGTGTGTGTGTGTGTGTGTGTGTGTGTGAGCTGTGTGCACATTACCAGCTTTCTGATATGCTTATTTGTGTTTTATATACAGTTATGTGTAATTTTAACATATATCTCTTCAGTATTTGTCATTTTGTACATGATGTCAGTACATCTGTCATTCTGTTGTGTGTAGGATGATGTCCACCTCCCTGTGCTGGTTGAAAGGTTTTGTCCCTTGAGGCATTAATGTGTTCTCGGGGGTCCAAGCTGCCCCTGTAGAGCAGTGTGGCGACTAACTGTTCAGAGTAAAGATTTTTCACAATGAATGCATTTGGTTTCTGAGGAGTCAAAAGCACCACATCCCTGTGTGTGTGTGTGTGTGTGTGTGTTGTGTGTGTGTGTGTGTGTGCGTGTGTGTGTCATCACAGTGGTAC
>JAJHUR010139981.1:0-13467 GCA_027495735.1 Lutjanus campechanus | reverse complement strand
AACAATAAAACAATGCAAATACAAAATGAACAACAACAAAGAACAACAACCATAAAATTAGAGATATATTATGAGGGGTATGCCAGTCTGAACAGGTATGTTTTGAGATGTGACTTGAAGGTTGCCAGTGTTGTTAGATTCCGAAGGTCCTGAGGTAGTGTGTTCCAGAGCCGAGGGGCAGAACGGCTAAAGGAACGTAATCCCATTGTGGCTAAATGGGCAGAAGGGGTGAAGAGGAGAGACGCAGAGGAGGTCCTAAGAGTACGGGAAGGTGTGTATGTTTGGAGGAGTTCGGTGAGGTATGAAGGTGCCAGGTTATGGAGGGCCTTGAATGTGAGGAGCAGGATCTTATAATCAATGCGGAGGTGAACTGGAAGCCAATGAAGCTGTTTGAGCACAGGAGTGATATGCTGTGTGGAAGGAGTTCTGGAAATGATGCGTGCAGCCGAATTTTGGACCAATTGCAATTTATTGAGGGATTTCAGTGGCAGACCATGTAGAAGGGCGTTACAGTAATCAAGGCGGGATGTGACAAGGGCGTTAACCAGTATGGAAGTGCTATTATGGGAGAGAGAAGGGCGAAGGCGATTGATATTACGAAGATGAAAATATGCAGACCGGGTGATATTATTGATGTGGGCAGAGAAGGAGAGCGAGCTGTCAAGGATGACGCCAAGACTCTTGACCTGAGGGGAGGGACAGACAGCAGTGTTGTCAATGTGTACTGAGAAACTGTTAGATTTGGACAATGTAGATTTAGTGCCAACCAAAAGGAGTTCTGTTTTATTTCCGTTGAGTTTGAGAAAGTTGTGAGAAAAATATATATATATATTATATATATCTTCATATCTTCATATTAATTTATGAATTATTCTAGTGAATTTAACTATTATTCAGTTTAACTATCATCATATTTTGAATTGTTTAATGTCTCCAGAGTGTTACAACTTGATGTGCTGTGCTTACAGGCAGCCAGGCAGAGCTACGGAATTTGAGGCAACATGCCCAGGAGCTGGTGGATGAAAATGATGCCCTCAAATTGACAGTTCACCGTCTGAATGTGGAGCTGAGTCGATACCAAACCTGCTTCAGACCATTGTCCAAACAGGAGGTAAAATAATCTACAAGATAACACCTCTGCTTTCTGAGTAGTACCTCATCCAAGCTTTTATGTTTGACAGAATATTATAATAATTGTTTTGTGGAAACACATTTGTGAATCTCAATTGAATGAGACTAATTAAATAGTTATTGGCTCATGCCTTGCTCAACAGATTTTTGTTTAAAGGCTTTGTAGGCAGCCTTGAAAAGCTTACTTGTAAAAGAGTCCCTACCATAAGGGAATTGCACCAGGAACCTCCTTCTTATCAATCAGCCTGTCTTACTCCAGCTGAAATTGGCAGAACAGTTGTATGCGTTCTTATATTCACCTCCTCCGTTCTGTTCACCAACAGGAGAGTTTCAGACTGTTTTATTCCGTCCTGTAATCCTTTTATCACCTCTCACTTTAGTTTATTTTAAACAGCTTTTATACAGAATCTATTACCAGTACATCGCTTTATTATCACTGCTTTTACTCCTTCATAAAAATAATTCATAACAAGCTTTTAAGAAGAGAATCTGTCTTTGATCCAGATCTGAGCAAAATAGGATTTTCTTTTTGTCTGGTCTTCCATTGGATTTGTTGCACTAAAGATATTTCTTATTGCTATCTGAGGCTGTCTGTCCATTGTGGGTTGTGTGTTTTACACTAAAGATGAAAGCTTGCCTGTGCTATTAATCATGTCTACCTCCTGCTGTGCCTTCACACTAAGAGATCCCCTGCTCTCACTACTACCAGTTTGCTGCTTCTGTAGCTGCTAGCCCTCATTACTGACAGCTGAAGTATGGCTTGGGAGAGGAAGAGATAAAGATTAGGGAGTAGTTTTATAGTAGAATAATTCAATAATAAGAGAGAGAATATGTCTGAATTGGTTTAATTAGCCAAGCTAAAATTAAACTCTGCCTCTAGAGATCACATAAGAATTAACATAAACAAACAAATCACAACTGTTTGCTGTCCTGGCTCCACAATGGAGAAAAAAAACTCCCCGTTATGCTCTTTCCTGTTGGAAAAGGTTGCAGTAGCCTCCCTGTGAAAATTCTTCAAGCAACTGTACACAAGAAGCAGTAAAATATAAAACATCTTATTCTTCACTGCACTAAATTGCAAAATTGATTTTCTTTCTCTTTGTTCTTGTGTCTCATCCAGAGTTCCAGAATCAGTGGCTTACCAAAGACAGGGTCTCCTCCTCCCTGGCTGGTCAGTGTCCATGTATAGCTGTGCATTATTTCAACATGGCAGGACAGTAGTCTAACCTGAATGCTAATTTGAAATAGTGCCATTTGGTTGGTTGGTCAGCACATTAATGTGGCTAGTCTTTTCCACCTCTATCTCTACCTTATGAAATGGATTTAACATGTGAAATCATATATGTTCAGTCTGCTGACACATAGCTGGTCTGATAGTCTGGAAGCTCATGCTCAGGTTCTTTAAAAATATGCATAAGGAACAGAGTGTGCTTTACCTCTCAAATGACCAAATCAGAATGCCTGGATGCTCACTCTCTGTCCACAATGACTGAAAACCTGCTGGATAGATCAAGAAGATGAATCTCACTTGTACCTGGTACGGTTCAGTTTCACCATCCACTTTATATAATGGGCAGAAAGGTGATTATCTGCCTTGAAAAGCCCTAACCTACAGTAGACCTTTAGTGATGTTACGGTGAGTTTCTGTGTTACTTTACTGACTTCATTATGAACAACAGTGGAACTCCTAGTTATTCCCATTTCGAGATACATTATATGACAATACATTCATGGCTTTGACATTGTAGCTAATTTGGATCATTTCTCTTTTTCCCTTTTTGTAGCTTGACATGAAGTATTTATCTCCTCTGCTGCTGGCCTATGAAGACAGGCTGAATGAGAAAGATGTGCTTCTGCAAACCACTGAGGTAAAGTTTGTGACAGAGGTTTTATGCACTCAGTTATCATTTAGTAGAATATTACATGCATTGTTTTACCAGAGACATAAGCAGCAAACCACTGTTGTGCTGCCTTGGATCCATACATTGCATGGGATCGGTAAAGCTGGAGCTGGAGAATTCAGGTATACTGTAGTGACGGAACAAGATATTTTCAGAGTTGAAAAGAAAACAATATAATCAGATGGCCAGAATAGAATAAGAAGCTGGAGAAACATTACAAATGATTTCAAATTATGAAAAAGAAGGCTAATATATATGTGTTTAGTATGGAGTAAGTATTTTTTGCTTTTTTTTTGTTGATGACCAAACTATTATGAATTTGTCATGCACATTTTAAAGTTAAAAGTAATGTAAGAAGAGCAGAAAAGTACTTGATGTCTGATGAGGTTTCTTTGACTGAAATATTGCATTTATAATCATTAAAGCTCATTAACAGTGTGTGAATTATTGTTCTAGGAAAAAACAACAGGGTCATAGTCTTTTTTTTCCAGTTATCACAAAGTCATATGTTATATGGTCATATTATATCTTTTGCACCATAAACTATCCCTCCATGTGTTCATTGCTGTGTTTTAAAGTGGAGATTGAAAACCCATGTCTGGATCCTGTAGAAAGAATGATTTATTTTGTCTGGTGGATTGATTAAGAGGATACAGTAGGAGGGCTGTTGACACATTTTGATCTGATCCTCTGAAGCTGACCTGCTCTGGAGCAGGTCAGCTGTCAAGAATTTTGTTTCACTGGAGGGATCATTAATCCTTCGCCGAGGGGTGGTAGTAAAGTGGAATATTTCTTTGTTGATTTTTTTTTTTGCTGTGTCCAGAATTTCTAATCTTGTTCATGAAATCAGAGGTCATTATGTGTCTTTGTCTGCTTTCTACAGGAGGAGGTGAAGAAGTTACGTGTTCATGTAGAGGAGGTAATCAAAGAAAACGAGCGACTCCATGATGAAATTGCAAAGATCGGAGGGGTCAGACAGAAGGACTGGTAAGAAAAATTATTCTCTCTGTGTCTGTACTATTTAAACACACTCATCACTTGCTTGGCCATCACCACTCTTTCCCCTGATGCAGTGAAAATTAAATACCATTTTTGTTCTTCTTCTTTCATGATAACTCTAACTTGTAGTTTTGTGTGAAACAGCAGCAGTTTCAGGCATTTCAACCTGTTTGTCAATTGTCAGTATGATATACTGTAGTTGTGTCAACTCGAGGACAATGTGAAGATTGAGTAAGACATTAGTCATGTGTCTTGATGCATAATACATTGAAACACTTTACATTTTGTGCATTTGGCACTTTGTTGTTCTTATCAAGAGCGGCACTGATTAATGAAAAATAACTTAATAACTTACAGCTCAATCACTGTAGCTCTATAAATTACTTTAAATTAAATAAGTTTCTTACTGTAGCGTATAACACAGAATATACATAATTGGCAATTGATAGACCTGGATTCTGTTAATATGGAAATATGGTTCATTTCAAAAAGTTAACATCTATAGATTTTCAATTTATATTCACTGGAGTTTTCCTTATCACATTTGTGTTAGTTACATATTGATTGATTTAGACTGTACATGTAAATTTAGACTGTGGCATTTAAAGTAAAAATTCTTTCTTTTCCCAAAAGGCGTAACACATTCAGTAACAACTGAAACAAGGCAAACTTGTGATATTTAGTTTTTGCCTTATAAGTGCCCTATTCATGCTTCCATATTATATTACCATAGCAGCTTTGTGTTCTGGTTATAGACTTATTATGGACATATTTTCTTTCTCTCTGTCCGTCTTTCTCCCTACAGTCATCAACTACAACAACAGGCCTTTCTGGTTTTGCAGGAGAACCAGGTTCTGATTGATCAGCTCGAGGCTCAGCATGTTAAGGCCAAGGCCAGCCACAGCAGACACCATTCTGAAGGTACTGGGTGCAGTGAAAAACTAAGGGCCCTGTTCTAATCACACAAGTGCACAACAAACCCAGAGTGGCACATCTCGGATGCCTGGGCTATGTGGGTATTTCCAACAGTGCAAAGTGTAAATGGGCTGGGTGAATGCAGATGTTAGGGTGTGGTGATTAATTAATACACTCTCAGCCAGTCACATCTTCCCACATGTGCACTGTCTGCTCTGCGCTGAAAGCCAAACAGGAAAACTGAATCTCATGGTCAAGAAAATATGGTCAGAGTGCTGCTTGTGCTGGTCATGACACTGCCACAAAAATAAGTGCCCTGAGTGTTTGGCTTTGTTGGCATATATTGAGATAAGGGCCATGTCATTTTCTCTGCTGTCCACAGATTTTTACAAGATGTAAGAACTTTGTACATTTTGGGAGAGTTAAAAAGTGCACACAAGAGCAGTGACAAATATGTCAGAGGGATATTGGAAAGGAGACAAAATAAATAAATAAATAAATAATCATTGAGGTCAAGTAAAATAACATTACAGGGTCACTCATCCAATACCTCCAGAAAATCAGGCCTTAAAGGCTTCACATATTTGACCTATTTGGTCCAGCATTTAATGAACGCTTCTTTTTCTTAAGGAAGAGAGGAAAAAGTAATATTTTCCATAACATAAATGTCATTTACTATCCACTCATGTATTGTGGGAATTCAGGAAATAACCAGCACCTCGTGAGTGCTTTTTTACAAGCAGATATCAAAATGCCAAACATATATTCATCATGCATGAAGATCAGTATTTCCTAAAAATATAGTGGAAAATTGCAGGGGCAGGTCAGTATCAATTATGCTGTTTTGCCTGTTTATTTTACATTTTATTTCTCCCCCTCTCTTTCCACTCTCTGTAGTTTCCAAGGTGTCTAAGCAACTGATGTTGTTGGAGGCAGAAAAGCAGCGTTTACAAGAGGAACTAGATGAGAGCAGGGGGGAGGTGCAGAAACATATGAGGGATGTACAAGTTCTGCAGGCCCGCCTGAAGGATGCCATCACCTGGGACGAACACTGCAACATTGCTGGGAAACTCAGACGGTACTGCTGCAGTGTCTCATTTTATCAGCTATTTCTTTCTCTAAGAGATGGATTAATCAGTGTCAAAAACAGTTCTTCTCCTGAACTGGGACACAGTTCTTTTCTTTTTCATGAAGTGAGAACAAGGAGGAGAAGAACTGTACATTGAATACTTAAAGGATAACTTAGGTATTTTTCAACCTGGGCCCTATTTCCCCATGTGTATGTGTGTGTATGATTGAGAGGTACAACTCGTTTTAAATTTGGTTCAGTATTGAGGGAGGCGGATGCAGCCGGCAGCCGCGAAACGTGTTATAACGGTAGATATCGGGGCAAATTCGTCCGTAAAAGTGTGTGCATTAAACATGCTTTTTTTCACCACAGACCGGATCAGATCACCAGTGTAATCTCTGTCAACAGTATGCTTCACTTACTGCTTGCTGTGTGTGACGACATCTCACGGGATCTTTGTTTGTTGCCGGAAGAAAACAGAGTCATGCTGAGAGCCGGTCAGAGCGGAGTTAGCTGTCCCGGAGTTCAGTTGAAAGTTTTACTGCAACTATTGAAAACAATGGTTCGTGTTTTTGCTTCGCCGAAGTGCAAGAACAGGATGTCGTGCAACACCCTGTACAGCTTTCATAGGCTGACTTTGTCGGACAGCAACATGCTGAAGTTGTGGCTAATTGTGCTACAACTGGATGCTAACACTCCTGTCCAGACACTGCGCCTTGCAGACCATCGGGTCTGCAGTGCACACTTTTCTCAAGATGACTACTGCCAGCCCAAGAAGAGAAGACGTCCAATCCCGAAACACTTCACCAAACACACCTCAAGAAAACAGCTGTCCCACTCACTGCAATGAAGACTTTCTTCAACAAGCAAAGATCCTGTGAGATGTGGTCACAGAGTGAACGGTAAGAGAGATGCTTTGCATACTGTTGACAGAGATTACACTGGTGATGTGATCCGGACTGTGGCGAAAAGAAGCATGTTTAATGCACAAACTTTTACGGACAAATTTGCCCCGATATCTGCCATTATAACTCGTTTTGTGGCTGCCGGCTGTATCCGCCTCTTTCAATACTGAACCAATTTTAAGTTATACCTATCAATCATACACACACATACACACATGGGGAAATAGGGCCCAGGTTGAAAAATACTGAAGTTATCCTTTAACAGTCCATATTAGTGACACAAGGCCTCCTCATCTTTTCTTTCTGACAGGTTTGCCAAGAGTACATCTCAGTAAGTGTTAGTTCAGTTTATTACTAATTCATCTTACAATTGATTTGTAGCAATGGAGCAATGGGATGTGATGAATAAATTGATGTGGTAGAGCAGAATCATAGCTGTAATAGCTTTAGGTGTATTAGATAGAGATGGAAAAGAGAGCTAGTGGGATTTTGCTGGAAAAAAAAGATTTCCACAATATAATCAAAATAAGTAGTATGAAGGATGGAAGTCCACAGGATTATTAAAAGTCAGACAAATCTCTGTAGGTTGGTACATTATTGGTTGTTACATTGTTGATGGGATACACTTTGTTGAAATGTATTCACCAAGTAACAGATGTTGTGTTATAACATGCTGCGCAATCTGCTATTGCTTTCAGGCAATTGGAGCAGCAGGAGAGTGGGAATAAGAGTGAGACTGACCAGTTGCTTCTCAGATTGTCCAGCCTGCAGGAGGAGAACAGGAGTCTGGCTCTTGACAAAGCCAACCTGACTGCTGATTTAAAGAGAATGGAGGCTGAGCTGGAGCTCACAAAACAAGCCAGCAGGTACTAAATATAACGCTGTCTTTGTTTGATAGCATCTTACACATAAAGCCTATGACGTACCAGTGGGCTACAATTCCATCTCCTCATCTTAAGAAAGTGTTTGACACTGTTGAGTGTTTTATCAATAATAAACACCTACTTAGACTATAGTTCTGTCCTATCTTCCTTCAAACACATGAGAAACCCTTTAATCAACAGAGCAAATCTAGATCCAACTGTTCTTAATAATTCCCAGCCAAGTTATATGACCTGTTGACACTGCACCATTAATTTAAAGGCTTAGAAGATGTGACAAAAGAAGGTGAAGTCCCTTGGTGAGGATAAGCTGTTAGCTGTCAGACAATGGTGGAACTGCTCGACAGAGGGTTTTACATTACACCACTCTTCTGTTCAAAAGAATTAACTATACAAAGTGTCCTTCAGACCAAAGTGTGTGTGTGTGTGTGTGTGTGTGTGTGTGTGTGTCTGTCTGTGTGTGTGTGTGTGAGAGAGAGAGAGAGAGAGAAAGAGAGTGTACTGCTACTGTCACTGTTAGTACTGGTTTTGTTACTATTTCTGCTGATTTGACTAAAATGTGTTGTCAACACTGTTCCAGCCAATGTCATTGGATATATTTTAGAATCTGTTTAACATTTTTCAGTAAAAAGCCATTGGTTTGGAAGGGGTTAGAAATGTAGGATGTGTGTGTATATGCATATGCATATGCATGTATGTGTATCTGTGTATGTATGTATATATATGTGTGTGTATATACTGTATGTATGTATTTTTTGTTTTGTATTTTGTAAGTTGGTTAAAAAACCATAAATAGCTATGCAATATATAGATATGTGTATAAATGAATGACAACACTGTCTAAGTCTTCTAAGATTGAAATGTGTCTGTTTATATTATAATACAACGTAAAAACCATTGGAACATTTTTTGGTATTTTGTTACTAGGTTAAATGTAAAATAATGTGATTTTCTTTAAGTCCCTTAACTCCCACTATTCCCCCACATGGATGCTTCCACTTATTTTTCTTGATTAGGACTCTGTTTGATTGACTGTTGTTAAACCCCTGTTTTGGTGTGCAGGGCCTTTAAAGGTTAAACAATTTTGGCTTATAATTACTGAATCAAAGTGTGACCTAGAAAATCAAATTGAATTTAAAAGGAAAAGCATGAAGTACTCCTTAAATTACCAACCACTGAATCAAATCAAATAGCTTTTAAGCCACAGATTAGCACCCCCAGTTTATCCTGAAGTGAGATTTGAGTTGAAGGCTTCTTCCCCGGTTGTAGGAAGACAGAACAGCATGACAAATCCACTTCTTTTGAAGATGGGCATCATCAACCCTCTTCAGAGTTTTATCACATGTTTAAAACCTATGCTCACTCTACCCAAAAAGTACAATAAAAACAATCATAAAAGTGTTAGAGGGTGATTTAACACACTTTACAGACATGAGCTAAAGTTACCAGCCTTGTGCATCTTATCATAGTTCAGATCAGGTTATTTTCCCACAGCGCATTTATTCTTGTTAGTGATTACAGCTGTTCTAATGTCTGCACTGGTCTCTGGAACCTTCCTCAGTTCCCTGTGGACTTGAGCTGAGATTAATGTGGACTTTCTCATTCTGAAGTGTGAAGATTGTCAAAAGGTGTTTGATTAACCAACAGCGTTTTCACCCTGCTCACATCAAGATGGCAGGGTCTCAAGATATCCAGTTAACTCTATGTCTCTCTTGTATTCACTGTTTTCAACCATTCTCTCTGCCTTGTTACTTTCTATTAACCACTGAAACATTTTTCTCTCCTACATATTTCTCTTCCCTTCTCCACTTCATGTGTCCTGTTTTTTCCATCCTGCTTTTCCTTTTCATCTTGTTTTTTCTTTCTCCCCATTGTTTTCCTGCCTCACTCACTTTAATTCTGTTTTACCTATTCCGTTATTCTCTCCTGTCTCCCCATCATCCAGGAAAGCTGAGAGGAAGATGAGTGCATTGAAGCGACAGAAGGAAGAGTGCGTGTTAAAAGAGGAAAAGACTCGGCACTACATGGGAGCTGTCATTTCTGTGGCGGAGCACATTTCCCAGGAGAGAGACCAACTATTACAGATGGTACTACTAATGCTACTGATACTGTAGAAAGATTTTATTACACATGGTGCACATGATATGCATGATATTGCACGTGGTACTTTTGACACTGCAGAAAGTCTGGGTATTACACTAGATAATTCTGACACATACACATCAATACACCAATTGTTCAACTGTACAAAAATTACTAAGTAGTAAGTTTGTTAGTGTCCCCAAGTTTCCCATTGATCAACAAAAAAAGATCTAAAATCTAGTCTTTCAAAAAAAAAAAAAAATCCTGCCATATTCCTTATAAAAAATACAAATTGCAAAATGTAAAGCTACAACAAGGAGTTTTTAAGTGATTATGAAACAGTCTCAAGTTAATAATGATCTGTAAATATAACCTCCTTAAAATCAGATGAAACAAGCCTGTGTTAACATTTTTCTAGGCAAAGTTATAGTGAGTGCTACGTTAGCCAGTTAAAAAGAAGCAGGTTAGATTTTTATTTAGCTTAATTTGAATTTGATATTATATTTAGTGGATATGGCAGAGGAAATGCTATCGCTTCTGTCCACAGGGGCCTCCAAAATCAACCAAATAGAAAAGTTCCTTGCCTTAATGCAAACTGAGCAAAACAGGACAAAATGACAGTTGTTTTTGAAATTTATTGTTTCAAAAAAAATGTATTGTTTAGTGTTTATTTAACCTTTAGGCTTTTGCCAGCTTAGGTAGTCGTCAAGAGATGATTGAACTGAAATGCCAAAACTCAGACAGTAGGTTTAAAAGCATTTTACTTGTTAATTTGTGAGGCATGTAACCAGTCTGAACCACAACCGGCTCCCAGAACATAAACAGGCAGGCATGGATTAGTCAAATGCTACAACAACATGGCAGTACACACAATCTGGCACATGCCTGATAAAGCTGCCCTCTACATACACTGAGGAACTATTGAGTAATAAATAGCAGCTGTGCAGCATGTGGTTGATGACTGTTGAGTCACAGAGGTAGAATACTCTGAGGCCAAAACCTTGTTTTTGTGCCCGAAGTCATGAGAGTCATTTATCAAAAGATGTCCTCCCCTGTCACCTGAAGTGCACTTTTCATGTCAGCAGTGAGATGCAGAGATGATGCTGCAAATATCAGCAGGTGATATGATGAGTGTGACTGATTAAGCACTCCACTGAGTTTAATAAGGTGCCTGCGGCAGGCCTTTTTCACAGCAGACATGTTGGAATGTCATAGCAGGAAAAGCACAGTTGTTATTGATAACATTAAAATTGACTGTATCCCATTTAGTTGAGCTAGTTCCAGGATCCTGGTATTGTGCATGCTGACTAACTGTCATGGCATACTGGGACATTTAGTGGAACTGTGCCATCATTAACAAAATTTGTTTCACTTGTGGTTTTCCTGCTCTGACAAATCAAATTGCCAGCTGTGAAAAAGGTCTATCTGTTGTGGGAACAATAATGAGTTCATCTTTATAGTCTACAATAATTTCAAGGTCAGTAGACATAGGGCAAGTTAAGTGAATGACTTATAGGGCGACTCCATCTGTGTTCTGTGTGTGTGTGTGTGTGTGTGTGTGTGTGTGTGTGTGTGTGTGTGTGTGTCAAAGTTTTTCCAAATGTAAACTCTCATTTATTCATTATCAAAAATCAGTGACATAGGTTACAGCGCTAATGACATCTGCTCCCCTCTCTCAACCTAGGAGGTTTCATTTTGATAATATTTCAGTTAACTGTGCCGCTGGACAGAAACATTTGAAACATTTGTTTGGATTTGTTTACATGAGGATCACTACTGGGAATCGACAGAATGCTATAAAAAAAACCAAAAAAAACAAACAAATAATGGACCCGTCCTTGAAGCAAAATAAAAAAATAAAAAGAATAAGAAATAGATAACTACAAACTGAAATGTGACCAATAATAACAAATAAAATATCCTACTGTAGGTACAATCTGTGAGAATCCCAGCATTGAACTGCATCTAAACTCAGTTCTCCTTCACTTGCAGAATGTGCCTGGCAAGCAGAAACAAGCTGCTGCCTTAGTGCTCTATGCAAATTTAAAAAGATAGTATTCATGCTTATAAATCTGGCCTTGACTAGTGGAGGTGTGGGAAGACTGGGTGTCCCATGCATACCAAGTTCCATCTACTTGCCGCATACTGTAATTCTAACCAGGTTTTGAGAAGGCAGGGTAATCACACTAGCAAAGTGACATTAAATATACTCAAAGATGTCATTTAGTTTACTAAATTAAGTTGATGTTTTCTGTGGGCTGTCGATTAAAATTAAGAAAAGAAAAGAAGAAAAAGAAAAAAAAGAAAAGAATTATTTTAATATAAAACATTACAAAAAAGAGAACTTTTTCCTTCATTTGATAATCTATGATTGAAGAGGATTCACACACAAAGGATGAAATCATAGAAAACTGACTTTCATAGAAAGTTTATTTTTCTTGTTGTGGCTGTGGAGCATTGGATTGCATTCCATTAATAGCATTTTGGCAATTGAAGTAGTGGCTTTCCCGAGTCATCCAGTTGAATTGTCAAGCTGCAAACATTGAATTAGACTTTTTACCAGCACCTAAATCACCAAAATGTCTACTTGTTGCACATATGGTTGTTAGAATCTATATTCCACTGGCCAACATAAGATGTAAAGGATTCCGACAGGATCATGACAATTTCAGAGAAATTGGCGCCATCTATGGCTGCAAGCTGTTAAAGGTGTTGACTGGACTGACGACATGATCAAAACTGGTCGTGTTTGTAGCTTCCATTGACAACCTGTTGTGGTCCGTTATACTTCTGTTCCCAAACTCCGCACACAGCTTGCTCATTGTTTACTAACTATAAAAGGGTCTATAGGCTGCCCTACATGCATCCCTCTAAATGGGTAAATAGTGTGTGTTATTTAAATCTAAGTTGCATGTAATTGCATAACTGGAACTGTTTCACCATAAATGCATTATGGATGTCTGTGCGGGCGGCACGATGGCGCAGTGGTTAGCGCTGCTGCCGCACAGCAAGGGGGCTGCTGCCGCACAGCAAGGGGGTCCTGAGTTCGAATCCCCGAGCTGGCAGGGCCTTTCTGTGTGGAGTTTGCACGTTCTCCTCGTGTCCGCGTGGTTTCTCTCCGGGTACTCTGGCTTCCTCCCACAGTCCAAAGACATGCAGCATAATAGGTTAATTGGTGACTCTAAATTGCTCGTAGGTGTGAATGTGAGAGTGAGTGGTTGTTTGTCTTTATATGTCAGCCCTGCGATGAACTGGTGACTTGTCCAGGGTGTACCCTGCCTCTCGCCCAAAGTCAGCTGGGATAGGCTCCAGCCCCCCGCGACCCTCACGGATAAGCGGTTACAGAAAATGGATGGATGGATGTCAGTGCACTGGTGCCCCACCTCATGCAGCTGGTGCCCTTCTTATTTTTTTGGCCCTGCTCCTCAGACTGTCTAAGTCCACCACTATATTTGGTCCATCTGGTAGAGAAGATATTCTGAAATGGTAGACAAATATACAGTCAGAATCATAAAATATACAATGTCAAACAAAAAATAGAGCTAGTCTGACACAAATATAATAATGAAATTATGGCTCAGTTT
>JAJHUR010139980.1:464-15701 GCA_027495735.1 Lutjanus campechanus | reverse complement strand
CTCGATCACCCCCTTCCCAAAACTCACAGGATGAGCACTAACATCATTCCACAGCAGCCACACTGACAAGGCAGCCTGCAGATGTATATAGAGACATTTTTTTTGGCAGGCATCAGCCAACGCCAATTATCTCAACACGCCAGATAATCAGCTGACCCATTACTCAGTCTGTCACGAACAAATTACCTATCATACTGTGAGAGTGTTGTATGTGTAGCTGCTTACAGCACTCGATAGGATGCGAGGCCACTTGGAGAGAGACGTGTTGTCCTCCAGGCTGAGGTATGTGCACACGGAACACGAGACGAACTCGGGTGTTTTTCCGACCAACGTCCGTCTCGCCCTTCCTCAGCTCGATGTCGGCGTTCCTGAGCTTCAGGATCCCAGCACAGTCGATTCTGTGAGGAGGGATGAACACGTGAGCAAAGTGGAAAATTTATATTAAAAATGAAAATGATGTTAAAAAAAAATCAAATGCACGTTATTATGTTCTCACATTGCTTTCATGTTGTTCTTTGGCTCCAGGGGGATCTCGAGGACTTTGGTGCCGTGGATAATCTTCTCAAAGCTGGTGGTCGTAACTGTTTTGCCAGTGATGCGGTGGACTTGATAAAAGGCGTGGGGTTTGAGGATGCGCTCATCCGCCGTACCAATGAAGATCTGCAGGCCAAGCGGCTCCTTGCCTCTGTAGCCATGTAACTGCAGACAAAAAAAATGATAAAAACAGACTTGAAACAGATACAGTATGAAGGAAATGTTTGAGTCACGTTAAGCTGGTTGTGTTTTCCAATAGCTGCTTGTTGTAAACTCTGCCTTTCCAGATGTTGTTCCCCCCAGAGGTGGCTAATCAGCGTCAGACCCACGTGTAAAAGCATGAGTCTTCGTTCTGCAGCCTTGAACAGAAAGCAGCAGAGGAACACAACCTCCAGCCTTGTACTAGTTCTGTCATGACTGGATGGAGGACTCAGCAGGGGTCCTGTCTTTCACTGAGAGAACTGAAACTGTCATAAACATTGTGCCCGGCTATTTTAGCGTCCTGCTGCAGAAATGAGAAAGTATCATCTAGATAGGTGATGCCGTGAAGTGGAGACAGAGAGGCAGAGAGAGATGTCACTTTTAACTTGAGAGTGGCTCCTGAGGAAACCTGCAAAAACCACAAAGCATCAACTTGCATCTAAATGCTGTTTTTGTGCAAACAGTGTAGTGCATAACCTTTGTCATAGACTATAACCATGAACTGGTTGCAGAATGACGGAACAAACCCTACAGGTAACCTTGCACTTTGTTTGAGTGATTATCTATTCTAACTAGAGAAAATGTCACAGCACAGCTAAGTCTAATTGCCTGAGTGCATTTAAAATAATATATTTCTACACCATCAAACTATAAAGGATGAATGTCTAATTTTAAAGGAAGCCAAATGTATCTGTCTGTCTGTCTGTCTGTGTGTATGACTGTCCTTCGCATATCTCAAGAACCGTTCATCCGATCAACTTCACACTTGGTGGGTGAACTGGTGACAAACCACAGGAGTGCAGGGTCGAGTGTGAAGTCGATGATAGGGGTGGTTCTCGGGGTGGCCCAAACACTAGTTTATATCGAACGCTTGAAGAGCTGCAGATCATTTTTTCTAGTTTAGTTGCATGTCCTCATTCGCACACTGTATTAGATTTTTGAATTCATTGTGTGAGGCTATGAGGTTAGTATCATAGCCAAATCATTCATGTACATCTAAAATAATAACGGGGCAAGGATAGAACCCTGTGGTACCCCTAACAGTATTTTTCTCTATCTCTATTCATATTTAAATTATTCTCTATCATTTAAATAATCAATAAGCCACTTGGGAGCAACTTTCTCCAAACCATATCAATTAATTCTGGAAATTAGAATTTTATGGCCGGCTTTGGTCAAATCTAAAAAGAAACCAAGTGCATTTTTTTCCCAGCTAAAGCAGAGGGCATAGTCTTGAGAAAGCCATACTGATTTCTTTAGATTTATTGAGACTGTTCCTTTAGGGGTGTCAAATTTTCAATACTAAATCAAAAATCAATCAAGCAGGCTTTCAATTTCAAGAATCAAATTGAAAAGGCAGAATCAGCAACTCTCACAGTATTCTTTTTTTTCCTCCACTCCCACCTACTTGCGGCATCCGGCGAGTACCCAAAGAAAAAAACAACTCTTTTAAAGGTGACACAGTATGCCTTACTAGCCTTTACATCACACTTATCATATAACTTTTTAAAGAAGAATAACAGTTGTGAGGGCGAAAAATCAATGATCTGTTGATCTTTACAAATCAAAACTCTACGGTCTAATAATGGCACAACCATCAGTGGAAAATTCAGTTGAAAAATGAATCAAATAATGACCTTAAAGATACCGTAAAGCAACAATTAATGTTTGTTCTGTGTTTGTCACCCCACAGAAACGTGTTATTATGCTGATTGATTAAAGTATATAAAAAGTATATAAAATTAGGTCTCAAAATCGTGAAAATATTATCTGTTTTCTCTGCTCTGAAAGGCTGTGGCCTGTCTGCTCTGCTGTCTCGGTTTCAAACACCACTTCGACCTGAAAACACAGATGGTCCGCTTGGCAGCTTCACTTGTACAGACATGTTTGAGCCAAAACAACCAGAGGACAGTGACAGGATTGTATTTTTTTTCCCTCTCAGATGAGGCAGTGTTGTTTCTGTTGGTTTGTGGTGCTTGTATAGTGTTGGGGGGACCACGTCTCTGGCATGCCATGTTTCAGATTTGCCCAAAAAGTCCTGAAGAGTCAGTTTACTGGTCTAACTCCACAGTTCAGTGCTACATAGTTTTATTCTTTTCACATGTTTTCAGTAAATATGTTCTAATTTGTTTAAGTAAAACTCCCTTTTTCCTTTGCACAGACTTTAAAATCAAAAATCATATCAAATCATGGATTGGAGACTTTCCAATGTGGTCAGAAAACTACATACAGCATTTGCAGAAATCACATTTTAGAAAAGATTATCTCTGTGGATGTAACTGACAGACATCACAGCAGCTGCTGAAACTATGGCAACATGAGTGAGCGCGCTGGCTCCATATCCAGGTAGCTGACACACAGAGCGAAACAGAGGAAGCTGACTGCAAACACTCAACAGGCCATGTGAGCAGTCGGCCGGTTGTCATGGCAGTGGCAGGAGCAGTGAGTCATGACAGAGAGCAGTGTAGGAAAAGTGGAGGGTACGGACTCAGAGAGGGAAGAAGGAAAAAGAGAACGAAGGAGGAGAAAAGAGGAAGGGAAAGACGAGGTGAAGGAGTGCAGCCCGTGGCTAGCCAGGCCTGACCATCTGATTGGCCTGGCAAACCAGGCAGAACTGACCTCAGGGTGAGGCCCGTGGGGATGGGCAGAAAATGGAAAAGAAGCGAGGGGAAGCTTTATTTCCAACAAGCCCCTACTATCACCAACAAAAACAGCTTTGAAATGTTGCCACGGTAACACAGAGAAGGGGAAGTTGAAACTATTCTTGGACGATACAGCCGGTCGTAACTGTGTCACAGCTAATTTCAGCATGCTGTGTTTGAATTCCATGTTGTGACTGTCAGAGGAATAACAGCAAAGTTTTTTTTTTTCCTGATCTACAATTATCTCAACCGCAGGCACTGTTCTTTCTATCTTTTTCTTTCTTGTTTTTTTTTTACACGTGTCTAGAGAGAGTTTCAGCGCTTGAAGTCAGCTTCCTAATACGAGACCCACACAGTCAACAAATAAGTGTGTAAGAGGAAGTAAGGGACAGCATGAATGCAGATCTGTTTGTGTGGTTAAAACCATGGGGGAGAGGGCGCACAACAGCAGACTATATTAAGCTGGAAGGCAGAAAAAAAATAAAAATAAATCAGAGAGCCTGTGTTGCTCAGTGACCTGAGTTCAGTTCTGAGGGCTGTCATGAGGGCTACGGGGCGGTTAGAGTGTGTCATACGTCTGGGGTTAGAGCAGGCATTATGATTTTTTTTCTATGAGTGAGAATAAGGAAAGGTGCTATGAACGTATCCAGCACAAAGAGTCATTTTCATACAGCTGGCCCTGGGCAATAACACCACCACCGAGTGCATAATGAGTAGGAAATACCATTACACGCAAGCTCTCCCTTCAGGACAGCCTGAGGCTCCCAAACTGGACGGCTAATTAAATGGACAAACCTGACAACATGTCCTCATATGGTTTTTCATAACTTTGAATTTAAGTGTTAAATTCGTAAGTACTTTCTTCATGTAAAGGACCAGTATGTAAAATTTAGGGGGATTTAATGCTAAAATATATCAGAAATTAAATATAATACCCATAAGTATGTTTCCACTAGTGTATAATCATATCAAAATAAGAACTGTTGTGTTTTCATTACCATAAAATGATCCCTTTATATCAGAAGGCATCGGCCCTCTACTGCAGAGGCCACCATGTTGTGCCGCCATGTTTCTAGAGCAGCCCAGAACAGGCAAACTAGATACCTCTAGATACAGTCTTTCATGTTTTTCACAGCCCCCAAAGTTTGTCCTGTATAGGTGAACCAATGGTAGGCACGAAACTTGCACAAAACAGTCTAGAGCCAATGTTTGGTTTGTCCTTTCTGGGCTACTGTAGAAACATGGCGGTGCAAAATGGCGTGCTCCATGGAAGTGGACCCAGATCCTACACAGATATAAACGGATCATTCTAAGGCAGAGGTTTTCAAAGTGGGAGGTGGGCCTCCCCGATGGGGCTCCAAACAGTTTCAAGGGCGGCTCAGTGAATTGAAGTGAAAAGATATTATGTTACTTATTACATTAGTTATGAAAAGGATATCGCATAAAATAACATAAGCATGTGTGACTGGAGATAGATCAGATATACTGTAGTTTGGCTGAATTTTCTCACTTTCTCAGAGTCAGAAAATAAATAATGGCTCAGCAGAGACCTTTTTTTATGCATTTGATGTAGTCTTAAGTTATGTCAAACAGCAATATCAGGCTACCTTGTCTAAACTGTTGTGTGTCTGTAGGCATTGAACAAAACTAATCAAGTAAATTAAGGGGGCTTGAGGAGGCATCATTTCCCAAGGAGACTATCCAGTGGCCACAAAACTTGGGAAAAAATGCAGAAGGTCATATCTGGAGCCAGTGTTTGGTTTGTCTGTTAAGAGCTACTGTAGAAACATGGATTTGCAACATGGTGGCCTCCATGGAAGAGGACCCACACTCCCTTTAGCTATTAATATCTCATTCTAAGGTAACAAAAACACAACAAATCTTATTTCATTTTCACACCAATTAAAACCTATATATGAATTTAAGATTTAATTTCCACAATATTCTGCCAATAAATCCCCGTAAATCTTATGTGCTTGGTCATTAATCCTGATTTTAGCTATACCTGCACAACAGGATGTCCTCCGGTGGGGGCTTTGACAGCACCCCTGCTTCCCTCTGTCTCATAGTGAGCTCTGTGATGCGGCTTGGGCTGCACCTCAATGTGGAGTTCATACTGGTCTGTGCGAGTGGGGATCGGCCATTCCAGCGGGGGGAGAGAAGCCACAGGGATGCTGCAGAACAGGAGGGACACAGGAAAGGACATAAGTCATGGAAATCATTAAAGTTACGCTCCTAAGACTGGGTTGCACCAGCAAAGATTAATTAATGTAAGACTGGTCTAAAGAGAGAAGAAGTCAGAGAAAAGCTAAGTTTAAAATGAGTAAATCCAGTTTTAAAATTAGGCAAAGCTCTGTTGTCCAATTACAAACTAATCTCAGTTTAGTAAATCCAAGTTTATTGATGTAAAAGGAAATTAAGAAGAGTATAATTAATATGGAGATTTTTGCTCACCCAATTTTTAAAAGCAGTAACCAAGTAAGAATAAAGGAAAACCTGTTAGCTTTTGGCTACTCTGTATTCCTTAACAAAACATTACATTGTTTGCTAGTTAGCTAAAGTTAAGAAAACATTACATTGTTCGATAGTTAGCTAAAGTTAACAAAACATTACATTGTTCGCTAGTTAGTTAAAGTTAACAAAAGGTTACATTGTTTGCTAGTTAACAAAAGTTAAGAAAAGGATAAATTGTTTGCTAGTTAGCTAAAGTTAACAAAACATTACATTGTTCGCTAGTTAGCTAAAGTTAACAAAACACTACATTGTTTGCTAGTTAGCAAAAGTTACCAAAACATTACATTGTTTGCTAGTTAGCAAAAAGTTACATTGTTCGCTAGTTCATTAGTTAGCCTAATTAGCTTATTCATTATGGCTCAGCAGAGAAAATCTAATTTCAACATTGTAGTAAGTTAAAAAGGGACCGCCTTGCAGTCTCTGCCAGGCTGTAACTTTCTTCAAGGAACTTTATTATTTTTGCTCAATCCATCTCAAAAAGGCAGCTATTTTAAAAGTTTAACCTCCTCTAGTGGAAATTTAAAGTTATTTATTGCATCACATTTTAAACTGGAGTCGAGTTTTGTTGCGTCTTCATTAAATTTAATCTATGATGAAAGTAAAAACTAAACTGAGGTTTAAAGAGAGATTTACATTTAATCTTCCTTAATTTGAAGCTAGTTTTAAAGTTAAGCCATGATTTAATAGGGTTTAAAAATGAATCCTTGTTGGTGCAACTCAGCCTTTATCTTGTGTGGTGTGTGTTAGCCTAGCCTTACTGCTAATTTACCTGCAGATGCTGGAAACCAGAGGCTTGGACCATATTGGTGGGATGACAAAGAAAGGCTCTGCAGCAGGTTTGGTTTTTATGTCCTGGTCGCAGGACACCAAGTAGTTCCCTTCTACGTGGTTCTCTGGGTACAGAGTGTAAACCTGGTTGTTCTTCTTGACTATTTTAGTGGGCACCAGGCCCGGCTGAGCAGGGCTGTACCCATTCATGGCATCAGCGAGGCTGCTGTGAGTGTAGTGGGCACCGATGTTGTGATCATCGTGGCCGCTGTGAGGGGACGGGCTGCGGGATCGATGCCCGGGGACTAGACCCGGGTTCCTGTACATGTCGTAGGTGCGTTTCCCCTGTGGGGAGGTGGAGCGGGAGCCGGCTCTGGGGGAGGGCGAGCGGTGTCCTAGACAACCGTCCTCTGCTAGGCTGGTGCCGGGAGAAGTGCCCGGTGAGGTGCGCGGGGAGCCAGTGTGGATGTTCTGTAATCTGGGGCAGAGATCTCCAGGGTTCTGGACGCTGCTGGGGGACACACACGGAGACGCCCAGGGTGAGTAGCTTTCCGAGTGCCAGCTGGTGGAGGAGTTGCTGCTGGCGGGACTCAGGCACTGCGGCTCACGATAGGTGAGGTTATCGTGGCCGGGGACAGTGAGGGTGGGTCTGGGGCTAATGTTCAGGTGGTGGTTCTGCAGGGAGTCCCGACCATGGTTGTAGTGCTCACGGGAGGGGGTGATTTCGATCCGCGGGCTCAGGGCCAGGCCTGCAGGCCGGGTACTGTCCAGGAAGTTTCTGGGCTCCTGGTTCTCATATCCCACGAGAACCTCAGTGTTGTGTTCACTGTAGGAGGGACTGCAGGACTTGATGCCGTACGGGGAGGCCTCCTCCAGAGGGAACGCCTGCTCAGACTCTGGACTGAGGACCTTGTGAGTAGCAAGGTTGGGGTCATCTGCAGGAGAAAAATCATCACAAAACACACATTTAAAAACTGAAGTGTTGCTACAGAAATATTTCCAATAATAACAGCAATTTATCTCAATTCATCACAAAAAGTTAAAGGCAGAATATACAGAATTTGAATTTTCTGTTTGTAAATGCATCAGAGAGATAGTTGAGTCTCATTCCCAGGTTGTCAAACACCTGATCCAGTTGAGACTGTCTGAAACAGGGGTGTCTAACTCAGTTTCATCCTAGGCCACATTAGCATTATAGTTACCCTAAAAGGGCCGGTTGTAAATGTAAAACTATATTAATGTATCTACTTGTTATCATGTTACATAACTGCCTCCATAACTAAATAATTAATAACTAGCTCTGAAAGCATAGGCCTAGGAAAGATAATGGCAAGCAGACATTCAAGTGTACAACGATCAGAGCCACAATTTATTTTTCAAAAATGAAACATAGTAAAGTAATAAAGTCAAAATAACAACAATGGTTGTTTCAGTTTGTCTAGACTATATGAAAGGCTTCAAACGACCACATTACTAGCAACGACCACTTGACCGTGGCACCACTGGAAACAGCTATATGAGAGGCTATCTAGCATATATTGACATCTAGCAGCTAAACACCTAGCATGGTTTATGGACAGTACATCCGTAATGCAGCATAGAACTGTAGTGAACAAATTGCATTAAATAAAATGAGGTGCCAGGACGAATTTGGCTGCGGGCCTTGAGATTGGGCTCATTTATGCTCAATGTTAGATGCGGATACTGACAGACCCTTGTGTTCGTATTCTGCATTCATTTCATCTATATTTGTGCAGGTTTTCTGAAAGCTTCCAGATGTGGCTGAGAGCATTAAAAAAGGGGAGTCAAGGGGGACAGTGCAGCCAATAGTTCAAGCGAGACACGACCACAGGGCGAAGACGTTCACATGTCGTGATGTATTTAATGGCTACAAAGACCCCCACCCCACCATCTACAATGCTGCCTCCGCTTTTGCCTCTTTTTGATGAGGCACATTATTACAACATCCTCCAGCTTTGCTGTTTGTTGTCGTCAGAAACTTTTGACTCTTCTTCTTCTTTGAGGTAACTTTTGACTCTGAGCGGCGCCCTCTGGTGGATGTATTTTTTTAACATCCACGCCTCTTGAAGGACACGTGGAAGTATGTGGACAGTGACGATTGCATTGTTTGAAACAGACGGATGTATTTCCTTACGTAAAAGGGCCATAAATGAGTTTTAATAACACTGGTACCAAGCCAAAGTGTTGGTACCAGTATTTTAACTCTTTCTCCAGAATAACTGCCCGAAAAGAAAAAAAAAAATCCAGAGCACAGCAAAATATTAGAACGTAAGACAACAGAAAGCAGAGTCTGTGCAGATACAGACCAACACACACCTCTAGTGGATCATGAGTGATGAGTGAGAGAGATTTTTATGAGCTCATTCATTGTTGTTTAGGAAAATCCTGCATAGCATGCCTTTAATGTGCACTTTCTAAATGGCACTGATAATTCCACCTGCAGTTTCTTTAAATTAAAAGTTAATTTTTAACTTTTTTTGGTAAATAAAGCACACAGTCAGCTGAGAAAAGCACTTCTTCATGTTGACATTTTCCTCTCACATGGCTACTATGTCTCATAAAGCACCAGCCTGTCAAATTTACTTCCTGCTTTTCTTCTTCATTCACATGAATTAATCTCAGAGGCCACATAAATAACTTTGAGCCTACAAATAGCCAACAGAGGGAGAAGGTGTGAACTCGGGCTGCCAAAAAAGCATCGGACAAACCTTGATCTCCCCCCGCAAAGTCGCTGCAAGGTGGCTCATACTCAAACAAGTACTCAAACTCCAGATCCTCATCAGGGCAGTTGACTCGACTGAGCTCTTCCTCCAAGTCTTTCTCGTCGTAAAAAGAGGTCATCTGTCTAAATTTGTTCCCAAACGACTCCTCCGTCCGAGTTGAGGCGATATTGAGCGACAGTGACGCGGCCGGGGTGTGTGTGTGTGCGTCGCGGCGCTGATGTGGATTTGAGGAACCTGCTCAAGTGTCAAATGATGCATCGGTGAAGCTGCACAAGTTTCCTGTTTGAGCTCGTCAGCCGAGCCGCAGGTTATTTTCAGATGAAGGCGGGTCTGTTTTCACACTGAATGCAGGATTTTAGAGTTCATCTCTGTATCTGATCACGCCTCCTCTGTTCGTCGATGCGTGGAAGATAAAAAAAAAACAACATAAAAAACTGAAGTGCAGCTTGGATGTGATGAATTAACTGCCCCAGTCTGACAGATGAGTGTGAGTCTGCAGCCTGGTGCTGCCCCCGGGTGTCTGAGAGGTCGCAGTGACACAGCAGGGTGCTGCTGGCTGGGCTCATCCTGGGGCAGGGCAATATATCAATATTATATCGATATTTTATTATGAGACCGGATATTGAATATGGTTATATCATGATATGTCATAAGTGTTGTCTTTTCCTGTTTTTTTTTTAAGGCTGCATTACAATAAAGTGATAATTTTCTGAATTTATCACTAAACACAGTCATTATATCCACATAACTGATGATTATTTATCAAAAATATAATTGAGTTAATATCTTGTCAGAGCAACAATAGTTATCACTGCTACTAATATTGTTGTCATATTGAAATATTTGGTCAAAAATATTATAATATATAATGCTGTGTCTTATACTGATGAGTATTTAATCTACAGCAGTGCATCATATTCTATATTATAACAAGTATTTGAGAATTTATGCTGTGTTATTTGAGAGAAAATGTGTATATGGAGTAGAGCCCAACTAATGCTGGATTTTGGGGGGCAATACCAACATTAAGGAGTCAAAAAAATTCAGTATAAATATATCAGTATTGTATATATTTATAAAAAACAGCAAACTTTCACTGGTATTTGTAATATTTATGACTAACTATAAATAAAAAACAGCACTGGAACAACTTGAATTAAGAAAAATGTATCAAATATACATTAAATACTGCTTATAAAATAAAATAATCTGCATTAAGTTCTGTCAAAAAATATCGGACATGATATATGCCGATACCGATATTGACTGATATAGCTGTGCTGGGCTGATATCGGGCCGATAATATTAGCTGACCAATATATCAGTCTGTTTCTGATATTGAGGTATATCTGGCAAAGCCTAAAAATATTACTTATAAGCCATATTGCCCAGCCCTGCTCATCACCTGCTCAACAACTGACTTACACTGATCCATTAAACAGGGTTGGTTCATTTCATTACATACATGCAGATGGGCAGACGGCTGAGAGAGTGGACATGCACCACTGCATCATGTTCTCCAGTGGACTGGATTTTAAGAAATCAATCAGCCAATGTGTCGATAAGATCTTTTTTTTTTTCTTTTCTTACAGTTCTCAGAATGTGCACAGGTTGGGACTCCTGAGGGAATCCCCAGATTTACGCACGATGCGGCACAGATAGTTGGGCGTTCCTTCCAGTTGTAGCCTTACACCCAGTGGGCCAGCAGCCTACTCTATATGCTCAGTCAGCAAAACAAACAGACCGACATCAGAGCAAAATGAACTTTTTTTTTTAAGACTTTTTTTTGTCGTCTGTAACCGGATGCATCAAGTAACTAAGTACACACAGTTTTGAGGAACTTTTACTTTACTTCGGTATTTCTATGTTTTGCTACTTTCCTCCGCTACATTTCAAAGGCAGATATTGCACTTTTTACTCCACTACATTTATTTGATAATTTATGTTACTTTACATATTCAAACTGACAATACAAATGATAACCAAACACTATAATATGTTGTAAATTATAGATTACGGTGAAACTTTACTGAAACAAACTGTCTGGCAGATACAGTCATTCAAATTAGATCCACATTTACTGGCTCCAATATTACAGTGATAAACACATTAACACGTCAGTGATTATAATCCAATAACTCTGAAATGAGTCGTCCTGTATAACGAGCACTTTTACTTTTGGCACTTTACGTAGATTTTGATGCAAAAACTGTACATTTACTTGAGAATGTCGGAGTTTTACCTGTAACAGTATTTCTACACTGTGGTATTTCTACTTTTACTTACAAGTACAAGATTTGAGTACATCCTCCACCATTGGGTGATTTGGACATGCAGCCCAAATGAACCAGGGTTTAAAAAAAAAAAAGTCCTATATTAGACAGGATGTACTGTAAGTCTTCGAGCTCTTTCATACTTAACCAAAAATGTAACTTTAAAATATAATTATTAAAGAATGATATTCGACTCTTTAAACGAGCCTAACTGGGTACACCTGGGTCAAAATCTTTATTATAGTTACACCCAAGTCAGGTCTAATGTCATATATTAGAACTCTAAGGTTTAGATCACGTCGTAAAGCGTCTCCCCTCTTTGTATCCGGCAAAATTAAGTATTTTACTACTAATTACTACAGTTACATGCTGCTGTATTTAATTGGCTCCGTGTTTCCCCCTCAGATATCTACGGGTTTCCCCGGGATGCCAAGACACGCGCTGCGCGTCGATCAGGGTGTCTCTTCCCAAACATCAACATCCCAACTATCTCTGAAATGTTACACAGACAACTGACACATGACAGCACAGCGTCGCATCAGTACAGACTCAAAAACACTGCAGGAACAACTCTTAATCTATCAATTAGAAATCAAATGGTTTGATTACCAGATAATCACAACACTTCAGCAGTACCTTGATCCATCGACCTCATGGTGTGGTACTGTGCCAGCCTCCAAGTCTCTCTAAACATCTGGAGAAAAAGTTATAAAAAAAAAATCAAGAAAAAGAAAAATTACCTCCCGCTAATAACCATAGCAGAAGCGTTCTTCGGTTTGAATGTTCAAAAGAGACGAAACAGGAAAAAAAAACTTTCTGTACAAGTTCAAAAAACTTCAGGCTGCGACACAGCAGCTGCGCGCAAACTCCCTTTCTGTTCAAAAAACATGCAGCCGCATCAGCTTCAGCGACGGGTCTGGTATGAAGTCCCCCTTCCTAGAGCTCTATAAGGATTACTTGAGTATCAAGAGCGGCTTCCTTCCCCGCTCTGGGTGTTTATAATGGTCCAATGCTGTAAAATAACGGGATTCCCTCAGTGTTTCCTCCTGTTTGTGCGCCTTTGCCATGGAAACCTGGAGCCGGTCCATGTCGGAGACTCAGGGCTTTCCTGCAAAGCCCCACACTCAGGAATCCATGACGTCTCCGGCTCCTGCGCCAAGGCATTTCTGCGGCTTCTCTCAGACAGTAGCACACAAGAACTTCATTGTAGGGATGAAGAAATTACTGTAGGACGCTGTAGGAGAGAGAGAGAGAGAGGGAGAAAAAAGAAAAATAGTTCTGAAGTTTGATTACAGGATAAACTACATGAGATTTACTTAACACAGTTTATAGACTGTTCTGTCTACAGTTCAGTCTGTCCTTCAGTTTGTGAATGATTGCAGAGAGAGGACTCTAAATGTTTATTTAGAGTAGATTTAAGTGACCATGGTTAGTTTTTGAACACAGGATATAGAGAATTCCATTGTTCCCATTGAGGGAAGAAGCTACTATAATTTCCATTCTCTAATGGAAATCTGCAGCATCTTCTGATACTTATAAAAAAAAAAAAAAAAGCAGGCAGAACAAGACCGCTACATGGACTGACCCCAGTAGTCACGTGGAGAAATTCTCCATTGCAATAAAAGTTACATAATGTAGCATCCAAGGAAAAAAGTCTTTCGATATTTTGGATTCATCTGTGCTAAAGTCTTCTTGTGCCAGTGTTCCTGTCAGACACCAAAAATACAGACTCACTTTTTCATTTCCACATGAAACTTCATCAGCTGCACTGTAAAAAAAACAAATCACATGGGAATTTAATGGAATCGACAAATCTTTTTTCTAATAAACATAAGTAAATATACAAGTTTTATTTATTCAAGTTAATTAAACTTAAAATGTCTAGTATTTCTTTTCAGAACACTTCTGAACTCATAAACATGAGTTCTTCCAACTTGAAGTCTTTTGACTTGAAATGATGAGTTGAATGAATGTACTGTTCATCCATCCATCGATTTTCTTCTGCTTACCCATGATCGGGTCACGGTGGCAGCAGGCTAAGCAGGATATTCCAGATGTCCCTCTCCCCAGCAGTGCTTTCCAGGTCCTCCTGCTCCGGAGGCGTTCCCAGGCCAGATTGGATATGTAATCCCTCCAGAGGTTCTGGGTCTAGCCCGGGGTCTCCTCCCAGTGAGACATGCCCAGAAAAACTCCAAAGGGAGTCGTCCAGGAGGCATCCTAATCAGATGCCTAAACCACCTCAAGTGGCTTTTTTTTGGCCACCAAGGAACAGCAACTCTACTTCGAGCTCCCCCCTGGATGTCTGTGGTCTTCACCCTATCTTTAAGGCCTCGCATATCCTGCATACATTTGGAGCATCAGTTGTCCGTGTCCTCAGAAATTAACGCTACGTATATGCATAGGGTGAATGGTTTAACAGCAAGTAGGCTATATCTCTCTCAAAACAGCTTATTGCAATAGATTTTTGAATTTTAAGCCCAAATGAAACTCTTAAGCTTTGAAATAAACTAAAAACAAGTTTGCAACCTATAAACTTCAGTTGGGATAATTTACTTTTCTTTTGTAGATAAACTTGAATCCTTGAGTTTTAGAAACTCATAAAACATAGTATTTCAAAAAACTGGTCACTGAGCTGTGAACCTTATTTGGGTGCCTGAAAATGACATGGCTTTAATTGAAAATGTTAAAATATTAAACATTATTCACTTCCACTTCAATGAGTTTACTCGATAATGTTTGAAACACAGGTTTTTTTGGGTTAATAAAACTCAAAGATTCAAGATTATCTGAAGAAGAAAAGATTAATAGTTGGTGAAACTTTTTCAAACCTTGAGTTGGCCTCAAATTTTTGACTTTTCTCGGCTTTTTTGTTTTTACAGTGTGGTTGTGTTGTGAGGGGGGTACATAAGGTCACCAAACATAAAAACTAAAAACTGTGGAGACCCAGACTAGAACTTGAACTTTGAATCACATGTGTATCTCTTGTATAACAGTGGTGATGGTGTTTCTTACAGTAGCCTGCAGCGTTTCACGCTGAACTGTCTCATTTTAAAATCCCACACTGACTTTACTCCAGTGTTGGCAAAAATCCTATCTACATGTCTGAGTCATGTCTCACTTTATGTGCTGTCAAGTGTATTAATAACTCTTCTCTGTTGAGGTTCCCTTTTTAATTTCTAAACAGATAATGAGTTTGTAATTCTAACACCGTAAATCACCCAGCAACATAAACAGGCTTCGTGGTTTAAGAGCTTAAAGGAGATGGTTGAATCTTGACTAACAGCAACTGATCTTTATTTGCTTCATCCGGGCAAACAAACATTACAAGATCGCTGAATTTGGTAATCTGCTACTGTTTTACAATCATGAGTAATAAACAGAGGTGTTTTCATGTAGTCAATCCTGAATACATTTGCTAAAATCAAGAAACAGGCAGTAGAAACAGTTTCATGAGAAGCTGTACTAACATCAAGTTCACATGTTGCCCAGGAGAGGAAGCTGTAAACCATTCAGGAGAGCCAAGTTAAACTATACATTACTGTTTCAGTGCCATGAATTTAT
>JAJHUR010139979.1:0-38649 GCA_027495735.1 Lutjanus campechanus | reverse complement strand
AGTATGAAAATAATTTTCAATTTTATACCCCAGCAATTTTATCTTGTAGGGAATAAGGCTGTGAAAAGTATCAAAGTATCCATATTTTTTTCAGTATCACCACTGCATAGGACCAAAGCTATAAAAAAAATTATCTAAATGTTCATTCAAGACCTTGGATCAGTCTTTAGCAGTCTCGCAGCAAAACCACACGGTGTTCTTTTCCTGCCACAGCACTGTGTGCAGGATGTTAATTTTAAAAAGAAGAGGGAAAAAAAATCATATTTTGTGTGCCCAGGACTTTAATTTCTTTTTGCTGTGGTATCAAAAGAGGTATTGAATATCATTTTTTAAAATTCTAGTATTGTATCACAGTTTAAAATTCTGGTATTGTGACACCTCTGTAAGAGAATGGGGAACTCTCTCTCTCTCTTTTTTTTAATGTTATCTGTGAGCTCTTTTTCCTGGAAGTTCTGGTAATCGAGGAAATAGTGTTTACTGTTTATCTGCTCATCACAGGTCACTCCGGGTGAAAGAAGTATCAGCTAAATACCAGACATCTAAAGTAGAAATATAAATGTATGGTTTACCTGAATGCCGCAAATGTTCCTTTTGTATCATTCGGTTATAATCATTTATCCACAAAAATGTAATTCTATTTGTGGCTTTTACCACTACATTGTACTTGCTACAGAGGCCTATTTAAACTCTATAGAGTGCAGGAGATCTCTCTGCTCAGCAAAAATGATCCCACTTACGATCCACTGAGGGTGTTTTTTGTTTTTATTTGGCATTATCTTCATTTTGCAAAATCACTGTTTAAAACATAGTGTAAAAACATATTTGTCACCAGTTAAACGTATGTACAATATTTTGCTTATGGAGATAAATTGCAATAAGAAATCTACTTTAAACATTCTCATGTCCGCAGACGTCTGTGTAGGGCTGCACAATTGATCAAAATTCTCAAAATCGCAATACGGTCAAGTGCAATATCCACATCGTAGATGCTGCAATTTTTTGACATAGGAAAAAGATGTGACGTATAATAATGAATAAAGAATTATAATGAAGTACTGTAGTGCTGCAGAGGTGCCCTGGCCTTCAAATCTTTTTCTCCAGGTGCACACTTCGGTACTGACCCCAACAAAAGTCCCATCATCATGTTTTTTTTTTTCAATTTTTTTCAGTGACAATGACAATTGTGATGCAAAACTTCTCACTAATCATGAATCATATCGCAAGCGCAGTATCTGTCATAATATTTGCAATATATACATTCATATTTTAGAACATCATGCAGCCCTAATTTTGCAAATATTGTAATTATTTACATTACTGTAATAACTGTCACTTATTGTATGCTTGTATTTTGTTTGTTTGTTTATTTTCTCAGCGCAAAAACAGAAAATGAGACTGTTGGTGATGATTAAGATGGCTTATTTTTCGCTGAGCCGATGTGTTGTTTTTTGGGGAAAATCCTGCACAGTTTGCCTTTTAAAAAGCTGTGCTGCAAAAAGAAATCTAGGCTACTTCTGCTCTACACTTTAATGTCCACAAACATCATTTTAAACAAACAACACCTTAGTTTGAGTCTGACCTCCTTGCTGCCACTTGTGTGTCTGCGATGAAGCTGAAGCTGCGGCCATATTTGCGATGGAATTAATAAAAATCCCTCAAAACAAAAAAGGCTTTATCCCTAAATCCTGTAAAACAGGTTTAAAGACTTAGATGACATCTGCGGCATTTGAATATCTCCATCCACCCTTTGTTTTCAGCGAGACTCACTCACTACGTTCTGTTTGGTTTAGCGGTGTTACCCTGCACCTCCCTCTTTTTTTCCCCTCATTACTCCACTTTGCAGCGCAGCGCTGGCACTTGGAAGGAATGAACAATAAAAGATGCCCCTTGAGACAAAACTTGAGACGACACAATTCTTCCTGGAAACTTTAATTGTTTTGACAACTCCTCACAAGCCAGTGAAGGTCAAGTCCAACAGTGCAGCTGACAGTAAAATGTACAAGTGCCCTCTCACACTGGCAGGAGGGTGGTGAGGTAAATTCGGTGTTCAATGTCATGAAAAATAAAGGCTTTTTTTTTTTTCTCTTTACATTAACAATGGCTGCTGACTCCAACAGGGAAATCACTTCATATTTACTTCAAGACATCGCCTGTCTGTTGTCCAAAAGGAGTCTGTTAATGTTCACATATTTCATCAATTCATAACCAAAGTTGAATGATTTCATGGCGTCAATCATTAACTCCTCAAGGAGAAGCTCTGCCTGCACAGATAGAACAGAGACATTGTTTTGCAGTGATTTTTTTTTTTAAAGGTATTACATTATAAACACTGTCAGAAGTGCTGTAAATCTCCGATTCATTTTAACAAGAGTGCAATGTAACAGAGTCAAACCAAATCAGGCCTTTTTCTTTTTTAAGAAAAAAAAAAAAAAAAAAAAAAATCAAACCGCAGAGCAACCCTTTGCTCCACGCAGGTCAAAGTTGTCATAGTTAATGAGTACAAAACAATTGTAGAGAAAGCTAAGCAGGGCAAATAATAAAAGAACTGGTGCTGGACTCCACCACATATCTACACAGGGAGGGCTGCTGCTTCAGTGCACATTCAACATCTCTGCAATGAGCCTGACATGCTACATATTCAACTAGTCCAAAAACACTGCAAAGAGTTAACTGATATCATCATGTGAGGACATTATTGGCAGAGCATAAACCACGTTCATTTACTAAAGACTCAAAAGTGGAAACACAATATTTACATAACGACAAAAAAAGGTTTTAATAAAAATATCTTATAATTACAATAGTCTATTTTAAGCATATAAGTCTTCCTTTCACATACTTTTATAGAACATTTGTGTCTCTATATGTACAATCGTAATTGTCTCGAATCAGAATTGTTCTTTTTTACAATATCAAACATTTTTAAGGTTCCAGGGAGGACGTCCCTGTTCAACACAAATCATCTATTTTAAACAATAGATGTTCCAAAACATGTACAATGATTTTTTCGCAGTTTAGTAAAGCTTGAAACTGGAGTCGTTTTTAGTTATTTCTTTAAGCACAATTCACAAACAGTTTTCATAGCTGTTGACAGACGGGTTTCCCAACAAAAACTTCTCAGCGTGGTGGAGGAGGATTCCGTATTTTCAAGTGAGAGAGAAGTAAAGTTAGGGAGAGGGACGTGTCTAAATACTGAGTCCTCGTTCAATGGAACCCAAAACAGAAAAAAAAAAAAAGCTGATATGAGTAGTGATTTTATTTGGGTTGAATTCCTCCCAGCGGTTTTGAAATCCCCTTGTGATTGTGCCTCCAGTTGGGTGTGAGTCCCTGGCGAAGCTTTTGCTGGCTTTGGAGCGGCTCTGTGCAGCCTGCACACCTGTGGAGGGGATGAATAGCAGCAAGGGAGGGGGGGGTGAGCCACAGAGCTCCAGACTGACTGGCGCCACCGACAAAACAGAGGCCATGCTTGATCAACAACCCAAAACAAACCAGGTCAAACAACAAGCGCACAGCTCCTCGGGGCTGTTGGGCAAGGCTGCCGAGAGAGGGCTGTAACACACACCAGGTACGTACATCCAGGTGTGTTTAAATCTAACTTTAAAGCAGCTTGAATGAGCTGCGAGGGACTGTGAGTGAATGAGAGCGAGAGGGGGAGGAAGGAGTGTGTGTGCGTAAGAATGAAGGAGAGGGCAAGCTGAGGTTTTAACCCTCTCTTCTTCCCAGATTGCTACACCAGTGACAGTTATTGCGCAAAGCACAGCTGCCTCTGAGGTTGGTGCCAATTTAATGTTCCTCTATTATTATTTTCCCTGACATCTACAGTGGCCTCCCCACAGCACTCTACACACTGTCAATTTACACCACATACAGGCTGCAGTAATCAAGTGAATGGGGATTAAGGCTGGGCATCATTTAAAGAATTATGATACCAGTACCATTAAAGTAGAGCTGCAACAATTAATCATTTTTAGTTAATTAATCTTTAACTATTTTTAATTTTTTTAAAAAAATCTCTGATCTCAGCTTCTTAAACGTGAATATTTTCCGGTTTCTTTACTCCTCACTGACAGTAAACTGAATATCTTTTGGTTGTGAACAAAACAAGATATTTGAGGACGTAATCTTGGGCTTTGATCAACATTTTCTGGACCAAACAACTAATCAGTTAATCAAGAAAATAACAAATCAATAATGAAAATAATCATTACAGGAAAGAGTTGAGGAACAGGGCCTATTTTTCAACTGACAGGATTGTGACAGGATTAATTGACTGATTAAACGATGACAGATCAATCGATTAGTTGCAGCCCTGCCTTAAAATGATACTGATACCAACAGAGGACTCTACTGGATGGCTTTTTTTTTAACATGGTGCAGCTGTCCACCCTCAAGTTTCCCTCATGCTTTATCAGGTGCTTCATCATGTAACCCTTATTCACAGCTTTTCCTGAAATAATCCCTCCACATTTTATGCTTTTGTTCCTATCAGACACGACAGGGTGTAGTATGGCCAAAATGTTTAGCATTTTGGTGGAGAAGCCATAGAAACAGTATTTTTTTTTCTAGGGTTATTTCAATCGATCTTAAAGGTTCTGAGTAGTGTTACACAGCCCTCACTGACCTCCACTTGTGGTGTTTTCCTCTGGTCACATGATTAAAGATTAAAAACAGCAGCAGGCAAACTTATGATTGTAAACAAAAAGACTAAAAAAAAACACCCTCAAATATTGACTCATGTTATTTTAAATCAACTTACCATTGCAGTGCTTATATCTCAGCGGCATAAAATAGAGTCCTCCGGCTTTTTCACTATTGACGTCCTCTACAAAAACAGAAGAAAAAGACACATGTAAAATGCTATATCTCTCATGGATCAGACTAAATAAAAACGAGGCCTGCAGCCCTGCAGAATAAATAAATGATATACAGCAGAGCAGCAGAGAATTAGCTGGCTATATCTCCCATAATAAATTCTCTTATAGCCTATTGAATAACAAATTGCCCTTATTGTGCGCAGTGGAGTGGGCTGCAGGCTGAGGTACTTCACCAATCCCGGGATAAGGTGGGCCTCTGACACACACTGTCATTATCATGCAAATCAGACAGCCCGCAATCAAGTGCGCAATCTAACCCAAACCTAATGCGTGTTTTACGCATGATTTTGATGTGAGGTGTGTTGCGTTTTGGTTCTTTTCTGTCTCCTGCTCCTCACACTGAGAGGACAATGACACATAACGGGCATGACGCGCTTTGTCTCAGTCTGACTGGCGCACGGCAGTCTGCTACAGTGAATCGGGGTCCCCAGTAAGTCTCCGCTGGATGGAGAGTGGCGTCCGCTTACCTGGTGGTGGTCAATGTTGAGCACCGTCAGCGGTGTCCGGCTGGGGTTGGAGGCTGCTGGAGGCGGCGGGCAGGTCCCGTTCTGTTGTTTGTGGAGAGAAGGGTGCGTCTCCAGGGCCAGCTGCAGGTCCAGGATGTAGTCTATGACATGCTGGAGGATCTCCACTTTGCTGACTTTCTTATCCTGCGGAATGGTGGGCACCAGGCGCTTGAGCCGGCTGTAGCAGTCGTTCATGTCGTACTGCAGGCAGAACAGGTCCTCCTCCTCCATCCTGCACCGGGCGATGTTGAGGCTCTGCTTCGACAGATAGTGCAGGGAGAGCTCGCTGCCACCGCCGCTGCTGGAGGAGGAGTCCTGGGGGTGGACTGGAGTAACAGCCTTCATCTTAGATAACCAACGGCTCGCAGATAGAAAAAAAAAAACAAATAATTACACTAGTGGTAGCAGGAGGTGTTTGCTGTAAAGCTGCTCTGATACAGCCGCGGATGATGAACCAAAGGCGGAATTCTGGTGTGTCAACACATCCCGCGGAGCCGCACGGTTCCTCCTCTCACTTCAGCAAGCTCGGTGTGGAAGGAATGAATAGATTTCCTACATTTATAGAGGAGAGGGGAGGCGCCAAGCCAGCCGGCTGACAGATCAGGGAGAGAAGCTGGTCAATCACCGGCAGCCCGCTGCCCACCGACCCCACAGCGGAGCCGAGAAAAAGGCGTGTCTCATTCTGTGTGCGCTGCGGTGGGCTGCCTGTTGGTAGGAGAGGTGTGTGCGTGAGAGAGAGAGAGAGAGAGAGAGAGAGAGAGAGAGAGAGAGAGAGAGAGGCAGTCAATTGCACCACAAAGAAAAAAAAAGTCTCAAGTATCTTACAAGAGGAATACGTTGAAGATGTTCTGATTGATTCGGCCAGAGGTGCTGTTATATATTTGCACTATTCAGAAGGCTGATTAGGGTCGGATTGCATCTTTAGTGCCGTAGTCATTGATGCGTAATTACGCACAGCCTCGCTTATATTGATCAGGGCTGTGACAGATGATCGCGAGCAGAACCACCTGCTTGGATGGAGAAACCTGCCTGAACTCACGGTGGAAATTAAACAAACATAACCTGGCAGCAGCCAAAACAACCAAACTCCCCAATAAATAAATAAAAAAACTAAGCAAAAGTATAACATAATAATATTCTCATTTATTTTAGGGCTTTTGAAACTCGGGATTGCGCAAATATTGGTCGATAACTTGCTTTAAAATGTTGTTTCTGCAGCTTTCCTTCAGTTCCAATTGTAATTTTGCTTTGACACTTTTTATTTTAATCGGATTTCAAAATAGTATTTCATAAGAGAGAAAACTGCATTTTAATGTATCTGCGTTTTGTGTGTAATATGGCTGTGTTTGATAAATCTCAAAATGTAAATGTCAAATGTAAATTCTGTTTTTATTCATTTGTTAGCTGTGAGCAAATAAACTCAACTCAAACACAACAAATCTGTTCTTGAGGACATATTATTCCGACTCATCATCATCTCTGATTGGATAACTTGACTTCACATGATAAACATTTTCATTTTCACAGTCCTGACTGCGGCTCTAGGGGAGCCGGGACGGGCCAATTTGGCGGCGCCTCTTCACCATTCCTTCCTCCAGCTGTGTGTTATTGTGCCTCCTACATTCCTCCGCTCTCGGGGACGCGTCGCCGCTCCGCTCCCTCCCTCTGCAGCCGCCTATTGAGCTGCCCCGCCGGGTAGACTGGCTGGCGCCACACATGGGGAGCTCATCCATTCATTCACACCAGAACCAGCTCTCCTCTCCTCTCCTCTCCTCTCCTCTCCTCCTTTCCTTCCTTCTTTCTTTCTTTTCAGGCAGGTTGCCAAGACAACATTGAAGCTACACTCAGCTTCAGTTTGGCCTGAGTGTTTTCCACCCAGGATGCATTGGGAGGCCCTGAGGTCTGAGTGTAGCAGGGATGACACCCACCTCAGAGCCTCTTTGGAGGTTTAATGTCCCAAACTTTATGGGAACCACCACAGTCTCTTCTGTCATGAATATTGAAAGACTTAAATGGCTTTAAATGGGTATTTTCCTCTTCTCCCTGTCTCTGTTTTCTGTTGCCATGGGAAGTGACTGTTCTGCTCAGTAATGTGTGCAACAATGTTTGGTTCAGGGACGACTTCAAAGGGGTCACTGGTATGAATCTTTGACGGTAGCCTTTCCACTAGCAACATGGTGCGTGAACTCTCGCCTGTGACAAGCAGATGACGGACTGGGCATGAGAGAAAAACACTGTCCAGTTGAGCCACAGCAATGACTCACCAATGCTTCCATTTTGACCATGTATGTCCATAATAAAGCTGAAAGTCAGAGAATCTACGCAGAGGCTGAATTTCAAGCTTTTGGCTCCCTCACTCAAGGCTAATGGGTTGATAAAATTGCTGCCAAGAACAGTTTTCCCATCTAAAATAATTCATTTGCAGAAACCAAACCAAAGACTTTATAAAGCTTAAAAGAAAAAAATCTCATAAAGTGCATTTTCTTCCACCTGTTTTTATGCAAATTGTTCAATTTGCACATAAAAAACCTAAATTGAAACACTGAAAATTAAAACAAACAAATAAACCCTGAAACATATATATTAATAAAGTTTTTATTCTTGGCAGCTTTGGAAAAATTGGTTGATAAAAATAAAATGTGACAAAATACAATGGCAACAGAATTAGCAGATAAATCATGATGTACATGAAACATCAGTCAAGCTTCTACTGAAAGATCCACGTGGAACAATGAGGAGACTGTAACTTTCCTCTGATTCAGAAATTCCCAAATTTAGGAGTGTCGCGGCCGACCTTTTAATCTCAAAATCTTCTGAGGCCCACCCAAAACTAATCACAACTCTGATCAACACACGAGAATAATCGTACCAATGATTAGAAGTATGTTCTGGTGTTAATGTGACAAATAAATGAAGAATAATATGAAATTTAAATCCCATGGCTTCCTTTTATTAGTTCCAATTACTTGAATATTTTATGGTAATTTCAAACTTATAAAACTGAAACTTAAAAACTTTTTTTAAATTTATTTTTCATGGCCTCTCCAGGCCCACCTGCAGGGCTTTCTCATCCCAGCAGTGGGCTGCAGTTCACACTTTGGTTCACACTGCTCTAATTAATACACAAAACACACAGAAATGTCATATTTCCATCACATTTTCCACATGATTCTCCATCATTTGAGGTTTGACTGGTGCTCAGTTAATTTCGTCATCTTGTTGCACTTCCTTCTTCTACTTTGGTTCAGTGGCCTTTGATTGGAGAATTAGCACAACCCAGTGTTTATCTAAATGTGCCAAATTTCTAATAGCTGCTCACATAACGGTAGTGGATGAACACACACATTCGTTTGCATTTCCTGTTGCAGATTTTCTGGAAATTTGGTTAAAACTTGATCAAAGTTGAATGGAAATCTGACTGTCTGAAATCCATCAGCAGGCGTGTCCAATGGCTCTTACATATTCATCCACCAAACACTAATTTTTCATATCTATTCACTGCAGTGTATTGCTGTCATTAGTGTACATTGTATTCAGATTAAATCAGTCTACGTTTTTTTTACATGTCAAGTTCAATTTAGTGAACTCTGACCCACAGATTTGCACCATTTACCGACAGAGAGGTGAAGTCAACCCTCGCACGCCATGAGGGGCCCATGACTTTACTTTTTGTTCCTGTTTGAATTGTGCCATGAATTACACATGATGTTTGTCAATTTAAAAGATAATTTTACAAATCAAGAACATAGTTTAGTTTTGTGTGAAAATGCTCAAGTGAACTACATCTCTTGTTTTGCACAATATACGTCATCGACACCAAAACTGTCTCTTTTTAACATTATCTTACCTGAAGTGTTTTATCTAGTGACTCCTGGTGCCTTTTTCAGCTGGGAAGCAAAAGAACAACCGAGACCAGTTGTTGTGTGACTACACCTTGGTAGCAAAACACACAGGCATCGCAGCTTCAGTGGCTAAGATTAGCTTTTGGAAAGGTTAAGTCATGCTGTCACTTACAAGACTTCTGGGTGTGTGGTCTCACAGATCTTCACAATCCAATACTTCAACGGTTTTATGACAAACAGCAACTTTTTTTGTCTTGTAAAATTATCCTCTAATTTGACAAACATCATATGTGTGATTTGTGGCACAATTTAAAACAGGACAAAAAGATTATTGGTCTCTCACTGTAGACCACAGTTAATCTTTTCAAGGGGTTGTGTCTACATGGCAATGGTAGATCTGCAAAATTCTTGCACATGCACACTTAATTCAGCACAAGGTTTAAGAGGTCAGATAACATAGTATAAAGAGTGAGTCCACACATACAGGAGGTTGTGGTGGATGAATGGGTCAAACACTGGATTTTTACCCAGGAGTCATAGTTGACATTTTAGACTTAACTGACTTAACTTAATTCTCTTTTCTTTTCTTTTTTTTTTTTTAAATGTTCAGTTTCTGTTCTTAGTGGCAGTTTGGTAATGTTTGAGGAGTAAAAGCACTCCCACGTCTGTCCCACATGTGAACTGCTTCAGAATATTAAGAAACAATGTGTACACATCTCCTGAGAGTTTCGCAAATGTAGGGCTACCAACTAGACACGACCAGAATGCAGAACTGTAGAGGCCAGCATGGAGAAAGCTAGTAGCTTATTACCTTTGTTGCAACTTCTACTTTTATTTAACTCCCTTTGCCAGAGTATAAACTGCTCCACCTTTGCAGACAGTTATGAGAATGTGTGAGATATGAGTGATGCAACAAATAGCCTGTGTCTTTTAGCTGTTAAGCTGTAACTGTTAACTGTAAGCTAGCGTGGAGTAACGCTTTTTTGGATGAAATTGTGTTCAATCCTGAGAAGGAAAACTACAAGGGGGAGTAAATGACATAACAGAGAAAAAATGAAGAAGCTTTGAGATATATTGTGAATGATTTTTGCTAGGACGGCTGGCTAGCGTGTTAGCAGTTAGCTTGCCAGCTCCAGGAATTTACCACCTGACGCTCAAGCTGTCCCCTTCAGGACTACGCATTTCACAAGGACGTGCAGGTGACTTCAGCTGTGCCTCCTAACCAGGCCTTGAGGGCCTCTTTCTCTTCTTTTGTTAAAGTATTTGTGGTTGATTGAGTTAAGGTTCGGGGAAGAACCTTGATTAAAAGTGGTTTGGTGTGTCCTGTGTGTGTTAAAGCAGGCATGTAAACAAGATGCACTTTGACTCTCTGTGCTCAGTAACCTTGTTATGTTCTATTCTTGTCTTCTGTCTTTAGCCCTGCTGCACCCAGTCAAAGTTGCATAGATCGCCCTCAAGTTTAACACCAGCAATCATTCAATGTTGGTGAGAACAAAGGAGGAAACACGAGCAAGGAGTATCTCTGTGCCCTTGTGTCTTTATGTTTGCTTTCTCGTGCTTCCTCTACGTGTACTTCTCTAATTGTGGCCCTTCTGGCTTTACTTCCCTAAAGGTTTATAGCGCTGCTGGCTGGGGACCGGGGCTCGGTAACTAGAGACTCATTACTAGATAAGGCTGATAGGTGAAGCTCTCTGTTTGTTGTGGCTACATGTGTGGAGACAGAGACCAGACTACTAACTTCACCAGTCTGCTCTTTCTGACAAAAATCCATGTGTGCAGGTCAGGAGAGACACTGAGAGTTGGTACAGAAAGTCTTGCATTAGTGGTGTTTCAACTAAATGTTTGGTGGAGGGCCAACAATGCCGCAACCATGTACAAAGTGGAAATTGCGTGATGGCCACATCTGTGCAAGAGGTTTCTCTGGGATGTGGTTGAAGTAGCGACGGGTGGTGACACAAACTCTCAGGTGGCCCAACACCTCCTATTCCCTCCCTGGCATTAAAACAGGAGATAATCTCATTTCATTGAGCATGTTATGATCCTTACAAACAAGGATCACTTTAAATGTTGGATTTATATGTAGGTTGAAGGGATTTTTTTTACATTGTGCAGGCGACAGTTGGGTTTTTGAGTGTTAAAATCATCCAGAATATTAAAAACATGTCTATACTTGTAGAAAAAAAGGTTTACCTGAAGGCATCTAAGATTCAAGGCAGATATTATAAACACTATGCTTATGTGGAATGTTGACTCATTAGCCACAAACATAATATTTTTGATCCCAGTCTACACACCTACACACGTTCCAGATGTAGGGGTATGAAGCAAGACTGTAAATAATACTCCAAAGCTTAGAAGAATCACAAAGCAATATTTCATTTAAATCTGAACCGCCTGCCATACTATCGTGCTTTCCAAAACTACATGTCCGAGTGCCAAAATAGTTATAGTGAACAGACCATCTACACTGGCTGAGAAACATGTGCTAACAATATGTCAGTGAAATGATAACACATTTTTTGCCTGACCATCGTGCATTATCATCAGGGAGATCAGAACACAAAGAGGATCATGGAATCTTTAAGAATATTAAGTATATATTCATTTGTGGATTATCACCTGAAAATAAGCCTTAGAATGAGCTGTTTATATCTACAGAGGACACGGTTCCTCTTCCACGGAGGCCACCATGTTGCACCGCCATGTTTCTACAGTAGCCCAGAACAGACAAACCAAATACTGGTACTAGATATGGCTTTCACGGCCACTGTAGGTTTCTCCCGCAAACTTGGAAGATGAGAGTGAAAGGAAGTGTAAGCTCTCCGAGAGACCCACCAGATGCTACACACTGTCCAGGAGGTTTTATTTGTAGCAGAGTGGTTGTCTGCTGATCACAGGGTTTGCGTGTCCATCCCCAGCTCTCCCTGTCCACATGTTTAAGTGTCTTTAAGCAAGACACTGAACCCCGGGTTGCTCCTCAGCCGCTGGGGATGCACAAGTCAAATCATTCCTAATTTATGGTCCTGAGCCCGGTTAAAATGGAGAGGGTTACATCAGGAAGGGTATTTGGTGTGAAAAACCTGATGACAAATCAAATATGTGAATTAGTGGAGCTGACAGAAGTTGAACGAGGAAGACGATAGTAGGAAATGAACAGGTGTTAATAATAACATTAGAAACCTTTGAATGGAGGGGCACAAATTGAAAGACGGGAGGCTCATTTTAAAGTGTGAGTGTTTAATATAAATTAATATTAATATCTCTAATGTAATAGAAAATATTCATTTAAGAAATCAAACATTGTTTTTGACCGAAAATAAACACACACAAAATGTATGATTTTGAAATGTTTTGAAAAATTAAGGAAAATGGAAGCTGGAAGGACTTTCTGTGACATTACTCACATTTGAACAACAGCACTATCAATACTGTGTGTTTTCTTTTATGATGTTCTTTATGTTATAATGTATGTATTGTTATGTGTTATGTTTTGTATGATTTTCTGCACGTGTTGGACTCCAATAAGAGTATCAGCAGCATTTGCTGTAGATAATGGGGATCTCAATAAATTAAACTAAAGACACAACACATTAAAACAACATAGAATCACCTCATTTAGGGCTGAAACAAATATTCAGTAGATTTTAGTTAAACCTTTAAGTTCTACTTAGATTTGTCATCATCACCAACAGAGGTTGTGAACAGTTGTTGGAAAAGAATTACATGTAGGACACAAAGTGCAACGTGTAGCAAAGAGAGCAAAAATTCATTTGTGAAACCATTAACCATTCATCTCTCAACAACTACCATTTTAACACATATGCAGACAAATACACAGATAAATAACTGGTGAGGTGCTTGATAACAATCAGAATTTTACAAGCAGCATCTCTATTTGTTTAAAACCTGCAGAAAATCTGTAGACTTGTCGTCGAGTGCAGATTCTGTGCGGGCCTGTGTTAACGAATGCCAGATAAACACTGTATTCTCCAACAAAATACTATCAAGTATTACACAGCTTTGTTAAATCCTCAATTCTGATTGGTCAATTAGAGCATTCTAACTAAGGTCTGTTATTTCTGTATAGCGGACTGTTGTTATAAAGAACAGACCATTGCTTTGGACACAGTTCTGATCATAGACTCTGGAGGGACAATAGAATCATTGTTAAATCACTAATATATCTTTAAAATTAATATTTTGTGTCAAATTACTAGACAGTATAATGCACAGTGAACCAGTCACTATTGCGAAATAAAGCCATAAAATCATTTTAAAATGTGTGCCCCCCCCCCCTCTGTTTTGTAAGTAACCATGTAATAAGCGGTGTCCTCCATCATCCTGTCAGGATTTATTTCACAATAATGACCTGCTCACTGTACACTGTATCCTTACTTAATAGCTGCTATATGTAACTCCAAGTAGTCTACAGCCATGGACAGATTATAAAATAATGCCCCCACCCTCCTCCATATAGAGCAACACACCCAGCCTGAAAGAGACTGAATTCGCACAACATGTCTCTGTCCCTCATGAGCTATCAGGGCTACATCTAAAACTCTGCCGTCTGTCTGTCTCAGCTCAGTCTCAACATTCTCAGAGACTTTCACCTTCTCATGACTCCTGAGCTCAGCCCAGCTGTGCAGGCTGGTTGTCTGGTTGCGGTTTAGATGGGTGACAGATCAGACTCTCCAGACTACAGAATGTAAATAAAACCCAACAGGTGGACTGACTTTCTGTTATTCTGTCTGTCTGATTGCGCCAGTGCTGACACTCTTTCTGTGGAGTCCTTAATCTCTCAGTGTGTCTAACATTTGCATGCGCAGTATTTACTGTCTATCCACCCCAGGTGTAGGAGAGCTAGCACCACCGGTATCTTCTGAACCCAGATCTGTCCGTGGTGGCTGGCTCAGCTGCGGCGGTGACGGGTGGCGCCGCCCTTTTTTCTCGTTCTCTCCAGGTGACACAGTTTGCACAACATGTCTTATTCCCCGATGGCCTCCGCAGCTAAACACAACAGCTCTCTGTGTGTCATTTACACAGGTGCATCCACTGTTTACACTGTGCAACCTGAGTAACCATCCACACACACACACACACACACACATGCACACACACCTACATGCAAACGCACACACAAATGCATCATGAGAGATACCTGATACATAAGTTACATTAAATAAAAAGAAAATTAAAAGTGATAAATGGACTTCTTTTAGCAACAAGATGGAAAATGTGCTTGAGGGTAAAAATAGAGTACAAAGGAAAGAAACCCCACTTAGACGATTCTCTCCGCAGACAGCCGCACCATGTGCCCGTCCACCTGTGGGGTTTGTGTTTAGTAGCCATGATCTATTCTCATATTAACTGAGCTAAAAGTGGGAGCTGTGTTCTGGGCCACACTCATTTAGGTCAGAAGCAGTTCAGTCAAGTCTAAAAGCATTATTCACTGCTTTCATGTCGTCGCCACTGGGAGTTTTTCATAATTCCCCCAGCTGCTGCTTTCACTTCCCCATTTTCCACCGTGGTCACATCAAACACTCCTGACCTGGCGTTTTGGGTGCTCGCTCAGTTTGCCCTGTTTGTACTCCAAACTGCGGAGACACCCAATGACATGTAGGTGCAGACAGATATTTGTGTGAATGTGTGTGTGTGTGTGTGTGTGTGTGTGTGTGTGTGTGAGTGACAACAGGTGCACCTTTGTTGCATCCTGTTGTGCAGCTGCTGCCCTGCTTGTTGTCTCTACTGCTAACATCAGAACCTGAATCCCCCCTTCTTTTAGGTTCAGCCTGTTTTTTGTTTTTTTTCAATATTTGTCTCATAAGTTTCCCAGAACTGAGCAGACAATCAGCTGCTTCCTTTGCTGATGATGCAAGTTGAGTGACAAAATGTTGATGTGAGCCAAAAAGAGAGACAGGGGAGGGCAGAAGGACACGGAGGCACACAATATCAGTGATGTCAAAGTCGTGTCTTTCTGTTTTGTTTAAGTGAGATTTGATGAGCACTTGTGCAGTTGAATTGCACTGTAAAAAATAAAACGGTTGAGAGAACCTAAAATTTCAAGGCAACAGACTGCAATAGATTCAAACTCAGATGTTTTTTTAAAATAAGTTTTAAAATAACCTTTAAAATGTTTTGCTGAATCTTTAGTTGAGATAATCTTTGAATCTTTGAGTTTTAGAAACTAAAACAGGAAAAAAAAAAAAATTGGTCATAGTGAGCTGTGAATCTGATTTGTCTGTCTGTGTGCCTGACAAATTAAATAGTTTTAATTGAAAATATTAAAATTTTAATGTTCACTTTCACCTCAATGAGTTTACTCAATATTTTTTTTAAATACAATATTTTGAGTTTCTACAGTTCAAAGCTTTAAGTAAATAGTAAATACAGTAAGTAAATGATCTCAACAAAAGATCAGTAGTTGGTAAAACTTTTTCAAAACTTGAGTTGGCCTCAAAACTCAAAAATCTGTTGCAGTCTGCTGCCTTGAAATTTTGAGTTTCCGCAACTTTTTCATTTTTACAGTGTAAGGTTTTCACGTTTGTGCCAACATAGATCTGCTTGTTCACCTAATCATGATATTCTTGTGAGGCTAACAAGGAAATTCGGGCTTCAATGCCTGCCTTCAACAAACACAGATGTTCTTGTTGAATAAACTCACCATTATAACTCCAGTGAAATAAAAATCTGTCTTAATAAAAGTAAATATCTTCCACTTGCTATGCGCCCAACTTTGGCCACATGGTTAGCTTCCATCCACAAAATTTAGCCACGTCAGATCAGGCTCAGACCGTGTAGTAACCCTGTAGATAAGCATCTACGGGGATTCCCTCAAGGAAAATAAGGCTGCTGTAATTGCAAGTCAAAAATCCTTGTTACACTGATTTGAAAATGTTTATAAAGGTAATGACACAGAGACGTTTGTTGTTAGTTCCAGATGACAAAGCTTTATTTCTGAGTCAGATTAATTTGAAAACTTTTATGAGATCAACAATTACTAGTTATCATTTTTGCAGTTTGTGTGTTTGATGTCATGCCAAGAATCAGTTTAGATGTCCACAACATCTACATACAGTGTATGCTGCAGAGCCACATCAACCCTCCATAGCATTTTTAATGCTGTCCCTCCATACTCACCTGCACCTCGAACTAATATCAATAATGCTACATTTGACAGCTTTGCCTGTCGATTTCAGTTGTAGGACAACTATCTTCCCTTCTGAACAAAAAGCTGTAATACAAGTAGCTCACACCGTACAGTCTGATTTTTCACTGTTGAGGGCCAAGATGTATCAGCATTTCTTTGAGCTCCATCTGCAGTGATAAACCTGCTCTGACAGTCCTCATATCTGACTGCTGTGCACCTGGAAAACATGCATGTGAGAAAAATATGTTGCGTTACAACGTGGACAACGTGCACCCGTGAGCTGTGGTCTTGCAATGATTTCAATGTTCATCACTATTTTCACAAAACTTTGATGATAAAGCGGTTAATTGTATTATGACAATGTAGTTAATGTAAATGTTGCCTGTTTTTATGTGTGTGGGAAAACTAAAAATATAGAGTAAATGTACAGCAAAAAACAAACAAACATTTACATAGTCCCTCTCGATCATCAATTGTGTTGTGATGACAGTTTCTGCAGAGATCCTGGCCTTTGCCTGTATTTTCTTATTTTCTCATTATTTTGTTGTGCTCAGGACGTGTTACCCAACCCAAAACATTGGTATTTGACAACCCGGGAACGAGACTTAACAATCAACTATCTTTCTGGTGCTTTTACGAACAGCTTGGCTAAATCCTGCTGATTGTACCTTTAAAGGAGCATTGACCCTTGCATTCAAAATAGTGAAAATAACGAGATCTGCAGTCCAAATATTGAGATGGAGTCATAAACAGTATATTAAATAGACTGAATTATCTATGGTTGAAGCAGGGACACAAATGCAACGAGGAGTCCTACACTGTTAGTTGATCAGCTGTTTAGAACTGTCAGTTATCTGTCAATGTAAAGTTAAGCCTTTTGGAGTTGGAGTTCAGTCACTGCCTGTTTTACTGCCTGCCAGACTCCATTAACATCATGCTCAATTGAACTGTTTCAAACATCTGCTGCTTCTAAAATATTATTGATGATTTCTTAAACTTGTACTCATAAACAGACACGTACTCATTCAGCTAGCATTCAGTATAAATTCTCATTCTAGTAAACGTCACAAAGCAGGCAAACAAGGATGTTTCGACATTTTGGACCAAAATAGAAATTTCAAAGGAGAACCTGCTGGCTGCGGGATTGTAGTCAGAGAAGCCAGAATATCATAAATATATTTATTTCTCCTTAAAGGCACCCTAGGGTGCTGCAGCACAAACTTTGGGAATCACTCCTGTAGAATACAGTATATCTTCTTTTTCAACGTTATGCACTGATCTTGCAGATGTGGGCCAATCAAACGCCTGAGATTTCCCCTCTCTCCAGTCTCACAGTCATCAAGCAAAGAAGAGCACCTGAATCAACAAACTCAACAAAGTTTCTATGAGATTTTTTTTTTTGTCAAACTTGTCAAAGTGCTGAGAACGTGCAGTAGACTCTCAAACTGATCCGTGTATCATCCACTGCAGTGTGATAATAACACTTAAGCATAAGGTATGTTAAGAAATAGTAGGAGACTAACATTATCTCAGCAGTGAAAAACGAGCTCTAAATGAGCTCCATTTAGCTATGAAGCTAATTGTAAATGATGAGTTGCTCAGTCTGGAGGTTTGGTGGAGAAATGTGGTTTAAAAATATATACGAAAATAAGAAGAGGAAAAAAAGACGGTGCTTACATTCCCTGAGGGTGGTGGGCAAAGGGTTAGGATTACTGTGTGTACAGCTGAAAGCCACTGTAAATTAGATCAATATTACTTGATATAATTATTTTGTGCACCTGAAATTTGAGGCATGTATCAGCTTATGCTTTTTTTTGTTTTTCAATCTGCAGGACCTCACTTTGAATATCACTCCAGATAGTATATGGTACCAAAACAGTACAGTGCAGAAGCGTGGAGCAAATTTGACAGGGGACATGTGGGTGATTTTTACGCTAAGCCTACGTTACATTATATGTACATAATACATAATCTCTTCATATTTTTGGTACATAATGTAGAGTTAGCCTTATGCAGCATTTAGACAGAATCAGGCATTGTGGCGTTTTCTAACCTTTTATTTCTCTGATTCACCTGCTGTATTGCGATCACCGCTCTCTCTCCCCATTTAGTCTGTACCTCGAATGTCCAAAGCTGCATGCTGTCTCTTCTTCTTTTTCTCTCTCTCTCTCAAACTCATCGACACAAACCGAGGGAAGCTATTTTTTTCCAGCATCCCCTTCTGGACTACCCCCCTTCAAAATGAATGGGATGACCTGCGTCTGTCGGAATGTCACCTCTCTACACTGTGAGACATAAAGAATTAAGAATGACCTACACTGACAAACATTCAGAGTATAGATATATACAGTGTGCAGGGTATTAGATTTTGTTAACGTTGAATATGTGGGATTATAAATCTGAAAGTAAATAAAGGTTGGTCCTTAAAGGGAAGTGCCCTTTTGAAGCAGGGTTGTGTAGATAGTGGTTAGTACGTACATTTTGTTTCTTTTTTAAATATTGTTTTCTCATGCCTTTAACTTGTAAGACAGCTGAAGATATGACAGGAAAGGGTGAGAGAGAGTGGGGGAATGACACGCAGCAAAGGACAGCAGGTAGAACTCACAGCTGCTGCAGGGGACTCACAGCCTCGGTACATGGAGTGAATGCTCTGCCATCTGAGCTACCAGGCCACCGGTCGGCATGTATTTTACACACCTAAAAAAATCAATATCAGTGTAAGTGACAGCCTTTTCTGATGGGAAACCGCTATTATAAAAGCCAGCTTGTCTGTCACCGTCTCATGGTTAGATTGTTTGTGTTATTGTGTGACTTTGGTCTTTTCAAGCATTAGTTCGGATTCACCGAAGACTCAAGGTGAATCTGAGTTTTTAAATTAGAGACTTCAAGGTTGCGGCAAAATGACTGGTTTAACTGAAAGAGTGAACAAACTCAGTCAGCTGATTGAGCTGAAAAGAAGAACAGCCTGGATTTCTCAATTTTGAACCTACACTAACCTTCAGTAGATCACTGTACTCCAGGCCTTGAGACCTCTCTGCAGGTTTCACTCGGACCTTCCGTCCCACCAGTCCTCACAAGTCCTCACCGGAGATGTTCAACCCGCAGGAGTGGGAATGAGAGGAACAGAAGAAAAATAAAAGAGTCTAATTCCTCAGACAAAGTGTCCAGATGAAGGACAGATGACGACACCGGTGTCAGAGTTAATGAGGGACTCGACCCTGTGACCTTCAGGGTCATTAGGAGGTCTATGATGCAGTGTGTGGACGGATTACAGCCCTTCTGTTTACTGCTCGCCTACTTAGCACAACAGACTATTCGACCTGAAAAGGCAGCAGTTGATGGACAGATTGACTGATAAGTCGATTGATCGCTTTAGACAGCTAATCAGCTGACATGGAGGACTGTGATGAAGATTATTATTTGTGATTTTTACTTATTGATTAGGTAAATGACAGATTAAACATCTGTAGTGAATCTGTAACACTACATGGCCCATTTATTCTGGTATGAAAACATGTGTTCCTGTTTATTTTTTGCTGTGGAATGTGGAAATTCCGAAGTAGACCCTCGGCCCCTTTTCATTAAGAAAAGTTCCCATACTCAGCCTCATGCTTTACGCGCGCTTTTCTTGCCTGGATAAAAACTCTCCCTTTCACCCTGTTCTTCCTGGAACCTCCCACCACAGGCCCCCCACCTCCCCACTCCTCCTAAACTTTTTTTTTTCCTCTCTTGGAGGGACTTTAAGGAAGAATGTCATTCAACACATTCAACCGCGCGCCCCCCAAATCTCTGCTGCAAACATGTTCCCACTGATTCTCTCAAAGAATTAATTGCTCCAAATAATCTCACCATCTGGTTGCGGAGGTCCATACCTACGAGGCTGCTTGCATTGCGGAGGTTGGGGCCTATTCAGACGCCCGCAATGCTGCTGTGGTGTAGAGAGAAGAGAGAGAGGTGGTGAGGCTTGCCAGGAGGCTGAAAAGAGGAGGGAATGACAAAGACCACCATCTGCTCCTTGTCTTTCTTGTCGGCGACCCCGGACGCCAGCAGAGACCCTGAATCTCTATGATCCAACAGCAGACCACTGACTGGAATGTTATTGAGAGAAAAGATGGGGAGAAGGAGGAAGGCAGTAAGTGAGAAAGAAAAGAAAAAAGGAAAGAATAGATTCTTGAGAGCAGGAGGATCCTACTTCTCTCATCATCATTTCACTGTTTTTCCTCTCCTGGAGTATCTCCACCTATTTTGCATCCCATTAAACTGTCATTCAAATGGTACGCAAACTTTTGAAACATTGCAAGAGATATAATGCAAATGTAGTGTGTTTTTACAAGCTAGGTTGAAGGTTATATCTCTACACATCCCTCAGCCAGCCACTATACTGGCTTGTATAGTGTATAGCTTGTGTACTTGTATATATTTTTGGTCAAAATTGCAATAACCAAAAAGAAAAAAAAGATACATTTTATTTTGCATTAGTCACTTGTGTGAACTGTGTTCTGACCAGCTAGGGTGGTACTGTGTTGTGATTGGTGCAATATCTTTGTGAGTGCGCACTAAAAATAGTTTGTTATATCACATCAGTTCCAAGCAACACACAGGCAGTTCATCAGCTGGGGACTTAAGTTGTTGTTTGCAGTTGTCTAGCACTCCCTGCATTACTGTGCAGCCCAGTATCACCACAGTTTGTGAAATATGCTGCGTTCACTTACCTCGAGTAAACACAACATCTACATCAGAAGGCTATGTGTTGATTTCAGATCAGCATTCAACACAGTTTTCCCCATGAAGCTGACTGGTAAACTCAGACACTCTAGGCTGGGCTAGTACCACACTCTGGATATTGGATTTCCTCACAAACAGACCCCAGACAGTTTGGATTGGCAGTCTCAGCTCCTCCACTCTAGTGCACAATACTGGAGCCCCCCAGGGCTGTGTGCTCAGCCTCCTGCTCAGGCTGTACACCCACGACTGCAGCCACGGACTTGGAGAAGGAAGTTTGCAGATGACACCACCATCATCTACGAAAAACAATAACAAGACTTCATACTTTGAGGAGACAACAGTCTTGCAGAGTGGTGCACAGAAAACAACCTTCTGCTCAATGTCAGTAAAACCAAGGAGCTGATTGTTGATTTTCAGACACAGGAGGCGAAGACGCACAACCCTGTCTATATCAGTGGAGCTGAAGTGGAGCAGGGGAACAGTTTTAGGTTCCCGGGAATCAACATAGCAGAGAACCTGTCATGGACATCACACATCTCCACCCTGGAAAAGAAGACCCAGAAGCACCTGTTTTTCTGAAAATTAAGATGGAAAAATTCATGCGGGTCATTAAAATAGCCAGGAATATTAGAAGCACTCATCTACCAAGCATCAATGATATCAGGGAGGTGAGGTGATACTAAAAGACAACACCCACCCCAGCCACTGCCTGTTTACCCTGCTGCCATCTGGCAAGAGATACAGAAGTATCTGCTGCTGAACCTGTCACGAGTGGGGGTAATCTGGTTTGGATCCAAATGCAGACAGAGACAGAGCGAGCAGTTTTGTGATATTTAATGAACCAAAAAGATCCAAAAAAAAAAAAGAGCTTACAATAATGTGAGGCAGCAGCAAGTCTTCAAACAAGGCATGGAAAAAATAAACACAAAAAACTTACTGTGGCAAAGGTGAATCAAGGCAACTAAAAATCCAGGAAATGCAAAAAAAATATCAAAGTCCATGAAAGGGAGACCAAACAAATCCACTCAGTAGAAAAACCACGAGGAACAAGGATACAAGAGACACTGACAAGACGAGTACGAACCAGCAACTCAGAAGGAAAAGACAAAGGCTTAAATACACTAGGGAGAGGGAGGATAACAAGACACAGGTGAGGGCAGTCAACGACAGGTGAAAATATTCAGTGATTAAAAAAGAGCGGGAAAACAGACAAAGACAGGAAGGAAACATAACAGACACACAAGGGAGAACCAAGACTACAAAATAAAACAGGAAATGACCAACAAAACTCCAAACCATGACAGAACCAGACTGAAGAGCAGCTTCTTCCCTCAGGAAGACTTCTTAATTCATCCTCAGTACTCCTCCCTATAATTTTTATTTGTCTCTACAATCAATTCTAATCAACCAAATCTCATTTTACAGCCTTGTTGTAAGTGATAAATAATTCATCTTATGTCCTTGTATTACCTGGGACATCAGGAATGAAAACCTATGTTGTGCTTGATAACAACACATTACACAGTATTTTGCACATGCAAACACCATAGTAACAGATAGAAATTAGACAGCACTGTGTAAAAGACTCGCTGCATGGGACATGAAGACATAAGTTCTAATAAATAGTATATTACTACAGCTGTGACTGCTGTTGATGGGTGGAGCAGCCATCTCGGATTTTGAGCATAGGGTTGGTGAGTTTTTTCCAGGTCAGAAATCTGACTTCAGGGGGCGTTCCAGTTGAAGTTTCCAATGGGGAACTTGGGAATTCCAACTTCACAGTCAGAATGGAAATTTATTTTATTATAATTTAAAGTAAATACAGTTTTCTTAGAAGATAGAGCTTTTTGCAACAAGGAATATGAGGTTTTCTCAAGTCCACCTGTGGCAGCAAGATGTGGGATTATGTTGCGCCTGGTCTCCAGGAAGCCCCATGCCGGTTGACCACCCTGCATAAGTAACCTACCTCTCTTCATCCCTTTACATTTCTCTTCTCATCCCTTCATTCCAGCCCTCTACAGGAGCTGTGGAACTATTTGAATAATTAATTTCTCCTTGAAGACCGGGATGATCCCGATCACATCTGTAAAATATCTGTTTCATTTGTGACGCATTTCCTGCACGTCCTTCTGCCTGTCTTCTGTTTTTCTTGGAAAAAAATAGCTTTTCCTCTGTGTATCTCCACACAGTGAAGCATCCCTCCCCCTTTCCCATTCAATTAGGACTCTTTACAAACAGAAAAACAAGCGTGTGTGTGTGTGTGTGTGTGTGTGTGTGTGTGTGTGTGTATGTTGTGGGGGGTGGAGGTTCAGATCCACTTGTGGTGTTGGAATGTGTTTTGGTATGTGGTGGAAACGATGGAGGCTGAATGAAGGCTTCATGCCCTATAGTGTGTGCCGTGTGGGCGGCTGCTGTTGCTGCCTTTCTTGTGTGTGAGCGGTGTGTGTGTTCTTTGTGCTGCAGGGTGTTTGTGCCCTCTCCACCTCCACACCCCTGGGAAAGTGTAACAGGTGTGCCTTCCAGTGCAGTAGCAGCAGCAGCAGCAGTAGCAGGGCTGAGGTGCTGAAGGCGGGCAGGCTGGGTGCTGTGACCTCCCTCTGGGCACTGTGGCCCAGCATGCATCCTGTCCATGAAATCAGCCGCTGACCACCAGCCTCTGGCTTCAGCTCCGATTCTGAGAAAAAAAGCAAAGAATGTGGTAGCTAATTACTGCATTAACATGACAATCGACCAGGCAGATCACACACACGCAACCCTGAAAATATAGTTTCACCACAGTGCTGTGGGCATCCAGAGGCAAATTCACAACACACTCCACCGTCTGTACCTGATCGCTGTCAGACTTCATCACTGTTACTGTAACAGCCCTGAAAAACAAACACAAAAACACAATTACTGCAGTAGATATAGAGCTGAAATTATTCAATTTGCCAGAAAGAATTTTGATAATCCAAGAACTGTTAATAATTTTTCAAGAAAAAAACAAAGAAAGAATTTGCTGCCTCTCTCTTTTGGTTTTGGACTGTTGGTTTTAATGAAATGTGTAATTTTAAGACTGGGCTCAGGGAACTTGGCATTTTTCACAATATTTTGACATTTAATTAACTGAATAATTGCTGTAATCGATTAACTGCAAAAATAAATATATAAGAGATGAATCCATCATGAAAACAGCTGACAGTTGACAAAATATTTTAACCACAAGGTCCATTTAGTGGCTTTTGCGCAACATGTTCTTACTCCCAACTCGTCAAATATGGCAGCTTGGTCAGAACCCCTATGTTTCAGACAATGTCGCTGTAGGTAGAGGGTTTGGGTGGACTTGCAAAGACCTCTAGCTGTAGGTACTCCCCTAGCATCACGTTTAGCGCTCTGTGGTCAAATTAGCAATAATAATAACTATGGAATGTGCAGGTAGACTTTCAAAATAAGGGCTCAAAAACTACTTGGTTAGATTTAGGAAAAGAGCATAGTTTGGGTTAGCTAAATGTAATTAAACATAACATAGCTTATGTAAGTAAACATAACCCTAACCCTAACTCAAAAAGAAGTCAGTGTTGCCTTTTGGTTTCTATGGGACACAAACCCTGGTCTCATGTATGAAAGTTCTGTTTGTTTGAACCATCCATCCAACCCACCTCCTCCATATGCGAAATGAGAGCACACACTGTCTTGTCATTTACTGTTTCCGGGGCCAAGAATTAGTTGCAGCCTTCGAGGCAGAGTCAGTGGGATTTGTCCAAGCTGTTCCTAAAGGCATTGGGACGTCAGAATACCAACATTTTGGGCTGGTGAAGTGTCCCCAGCACAACAAAACAATGAGAACAAATAAGGAAATACAGACAGAGTGCAGGATCTGTGCAGATACAGCCACCACCACACACTTCTAGTGGGTCATGAGTAATGATTAAAAGGGATTATGTTTATATGAGTCTCTACATTGTTTTCTTAAGGAAAATATTGCTGATTATGCCTTTAAAGAGATGTCTTGTCTAACTGATGACTGAAAATATAACTTCTAATATGAAAAATGAAACTGGTGCTTCAGTATGCAAGTTTTGTTTTGTTTTCACACGACTCCCACAATCTACTTGCATTGAAAAAGCCTACATATCATTGGAGGCTTTACACAATCTACTTTATCCAGGCCCGATGATAAAAGTGTGAGTGAATCCTAAAATTGTGACATGTTAAGACAGTTTGACGTTCTTTGGAGGGCGTGCAGCTTTCCTCCACACTCTTGTGTTTTATATCCCCACACTAGTAGTTTGCTTTGGCAGAGCAATCACACAGGAACCTGGAGATTTTCAAAAATGGACTTGTCATGGAAAATTGCCTGTTTGGTCTCGAGTCCAAACAGCTTTATTTGGATGGAGCGAAGCACTGGAGCCTATCTGAATTAAAAGATGTGGCATAAGAAAGGCTTATTTTCAGAGGCAGGGGCTCAAAGTGTGTGCCGTTAGCACCCTGAGCTCTGGGCGGCTCCTGAAGTCGTGTTTGCAGTGCGGGGAGAGGAGCCAGCACAGATGGTTAGGTACCAAAGGCAGTGGACTTTTTCTCATGCCTTTAAATGGGAGCACTCTCTTTCTTAGCTAATATTTAGCTCCTTCAAATGCTAATGGAGTGGCTTCGCTCTCCAAGGTTAGCATAACAACTATGGGAAAGCCTTTAGATCTCAGACATTTGTTTACCAGATGAAAGAGCCTGCACATCGTAAGAGCAGAGAGGGAGAGAGTCAGGCCTCTCAGCAGTATATCTCCGCAACTACCCCCAGTCAATTTCAGCTCACAAGGCTGCACTATTTGTGCCTTTTTCTAACAGTTAATTTCCCCCGAACACTTATTTTCCTCTCTGATGATTCTGAGAGGAAACTGTTGCCATGCTTTAATGCGATGTCACATTGCGTGTGTGTGTTTGTGTGTGGGAAGTGGGATTCTGTATCATAATAAATAGAGGCTGGGAGAATAGATAGCTGCACAATTTGAATGGACTGTTATGATCCTAAAAAGTTAGAAAAATAAATCAGCAGCGCTTTGTATGTTTTTCTAACATTTATTTATATCTCATCACGCAGGAAACAGTGCTCAATCTTGTGTCATTTTTGTAATTTGAGCTTTTCTTACATTCTCCTAAATGTATTAAAAGGAAAGTTCATCCCACAATCAAAAACACCCTTTCCCCCTCTTACCTGCAGTTCCATACATCCAACTAGATAGTTTTTGTGGTTTTAGTTGCTCAAAGCAACAAAATGCAGTTTAGAAAAGCTGAACAACAATGTTTCTTTCCAGAAATCACGACCTGGTTACTCAAGATAATCCAGACACCTTGTTGTGAGGAGTTTCTTGTAGGAATGCTGCCATCCAGATGATGTCTTTTTCAATGTCCCTGCTTGTTTCAGCAAAATAATGCCAAGACACATCCTGCATGTGGCTTTGTAGAGTTCAGGTACATTCCAGACCTGTCTCCCACTGAGAATGTGTGGTGCATTATGAAGCGCAAAATATGATTTCAGATAAAAGAAATATGATATGATAAAAAGAAAAGGTGATGTATCACAGTGGTAAACACACTCCTGTACCAACATTTTTGAAACATGTTGCAGGCGTGAAATTCAAAATGAGCGTATATTTACCCCAAAACAGTAAAATGTATCAGTTTGAACATTAAATCTCATATCATATCTTTGCACTGTATTCAACTGAACACAGGTCAAAACGTTTTTGCAAATCATTGTGTTCTGTTTTTATTTACATTTTACACAATGTCTCAACTTTTTTGGAACTGAGGTTGTAGTTCTGGTAGATTCTGTTATAGAGAGAAAGTAGTTCCTACATGAAACTGCTCACAAGGTCTGTGGATTATCTCGATTAACTGGGTCTTGATTTCTAAAAAGAAACAATGCTGTTGAATTTTTCAAAAGTATTTCTTTTGTTTTTTTGGTGCAAGTGCTATCTAGCTGCATGATATTTGAGAGAAAAGTAGAGTTCTCTAAGGCTGGTGTCTCCACATCTTAACAACTCACTCCAAAACCATGTGAACAGCACTACAGGGAAGAGGAGGAATATATATTTTTTCATTTTGTGGTGAACTGTCCCTTGAAGGTAACTAAAAAACATTTGCATTTTCAGTATAAACAATTTTAGCTCCTGGATGTTTCTGTCTTTTTTTTTTTATTTAAAGAAAACCACAGTTTGTGCTGTATCCACAAGCTGCTTTGATTCTGTTTTTAGCTCCATTTGATCCATTGTTAAGTGGAAGAAAAATGATTTATATCACCATGGAAACACCAATAGTGAGCACAAAAAAGAAAGAAAAACCAAAATGCCACATCCCAAAAAAACAAAAAACAAAACAAAACAGCAGCTTTAGTTTTGATCACAGCTCTGAAATGATATTGACGTGTGCTAGTTCTCCGGCTTCAAAAACAATTCTCCTTTGTGTGAGATAACCTGAATTATTAAATATGTATCAAAAGAGAGAGAGAAAAAAAAAGACAGAATGGCCCATAAAAAGGTCCAGTATACAGTAGCAGCGTTTCCCCCGCTGAACCGTTTCAGAGGCAAACAACTCATATTATACTTCAAAACTGTAATAAAGCACTATCTTTCCAGCATCTCTGTAATGCATTATTCACTTCCAGTTGCCAAGAGGAGACTCTAGAGGATGGTTAAGAACCCACTACAATATTTATGTAGTATGCTGCAGTACTGCCACACACACACACACACACATATATAAAACCCTATCAAACCCTAGGGTTTGCTGCCAAGAATCCATATGGAAAGACTACCTATATCTCTGTGGATTAACGACATAAAACTCTTAACACCTCGCCGACACTGTTACTATGTTTTCTGTATGTGTTGGACACTAGTTGGTAATAGCAGAGTGCATTATGTCTTTAGGATTATTCCCTTTTATGTCACACTATCACTTTCTCCCTGGCGTTGGCCCACATACTGCAGATTGTTTATGTCTGTTTCAGGATCCAGGCCAGCCATGACTTCTTTCACTTGGGATTTCTATACTAGGAGCATTCTCAGTGATGATCTATTTGAAAATAGGAGATAGAAAACGCATTCCTCGGAGATGCTAAATATATTCGTGAAGGGGCTCGGAAAGCACGCTTGATTAAAGAGCGCAGCCCCGTAGCCTATGTGGTGCATCAAACTCCTCAAAGTACCAGAGTTTAACTTTGCAGATCATTAATGATAATGATGTATGCTGCATGGTAATGATGTAGACATCGCAGGCCATCAGATGATCATGATGACGGCTGCTCTGCTTGTCTAATGAGACAGAAAGCTCAGGGTCCTATAGGTGTACGGTGAAAAGTCTACACTTTCACTTTACTTTCCACACAGACATTAAACACACTTGTGTCTGTGCAGCAGAGTGTTTTTTTCCAGGGGAAGTTGTACCTGAGCCAAACATCAATGAAATGTGATGTATTTAGTGTTAATACTTAAGACTTAATATTACACTTAATATAAACACAATAATTGTTTTTATATATCAATAATGAAAAAAAAATGTAATAAAGCAAGGGCAAAAAAACAAACAAAAAAAACATCCTCAGGTGAGCTGAAATGATACAGACCTTGCGTCTGAAACGTCATCCACAGCAGACTGCTGACCCAGTAAATGTGTGGGTCCATCACCAGTGTGAAAGGGTCCATCTGGGTTAAGTCGACCCCGCAGAACAACTCTGGTCAACATCGGGGCTCAGAGCTGGGTCAGGCTCTGTTCTGCTTAGTGTAAAAGTTCAGGTTGTACCTGTGATGCTTCCACTTCCACATCCCAGCCCCCTACGAGGAATGACCCCAGATCAGCATTTAATGTTCCTGGGCTGCAGTTTCACAGTTGTAGTCCTAATTTGAATTATATGTACATTATGAATATGATTTGGTATGATGTGATCTGATCAGACCAAGTTAAACTGGATCTGTTCCAGTCTGGGTCAGTTGGTGTTGGCATTTTGATGCAGATAAAATCATAGTGTATGATATGTAAAGATTCTGATCTTAAGCATTCAGATCCAGTTGCAGCCGGTCGTTCTAAAGATTTTTATTAAATTACATTATTTCCCACTTTTTCTTTGGCATTTTCAGTGGAAACTGCCTAAATAGTGCAGGCTGCTATTTGTTGTTCACCTTTGTTTTAGTACAATAACATGCAGCAACATTGACCTGGATGTCTGCTTCTACCAGATCTATGAAGTTATTGCTGACCAGTGGTTCAATGTGTTTTCTAATAGTCCTTTTCCATACATATGTGCTGGCTTGGCTTGACTGTTTGATTCAGCACATCAGGGCATCTCCATTACAACAGGGCTCCCCACCTAAAAATGTCTTTAAAACATGATGTGCTTGTCTTGAGCTGAGCAGCTGTAAAACAGTGGACAAACACATTTCATTACCTATAAATTCTTCACAATAAAGGTCCCCAGTTATTTTGTTATTTATAAGCTTTTATGATGAAGCAGCAAAATCTGAATATGTTTTCATCAGCAGTTACTTAAAGCAATAATAATAATAATAATAATAATACATTTTATTTGAAAGCGCCTTTCAGGACACCCAAGGTCGCTGTACAGAAAAAAAAAGCAACATTTCCGCATTAAATGTCTGAAGATGCAATACATGTTATGGAATTTTGTTGACTTGTGTACTTACATTATCTCAAATGAATTCAACAATCTTCAAAAGTGGAGAAATCCATAATTCATTCAAGGTAACGGTGCATTTCCTCCTAGCCATTTCATTAAAAAAATCAGTGTCAGTTAAAGCATACATTACATTTGAAATATTTGCATTTGTTCTGTGGAGGTTTGAGGAGGAGAATGTGGGCTGATGCGGAATCAAACTGGGTCGACGACAATGCATCTCACACTGGCTTGATGTCTCAGGTCTAAGCCAGGTTAGCTTAGCTCTTATCGTGGCTGTCTTCAACGTTTGTGGTCCAGCTGGGTGACCCGTCTCAAGGTCCGCTATACTAATCGAGTCCCTATGCTTCCTTTTTCCTACGTTAATGAATGTATTATATCTGCCATGTAGATATACCTGCTGAATTTCACCATCTGACCAGTGTTTGCTGAGATCTGAGTCTTGTAGCATTAACGTTATATCATGTACACAGCTGCTAGGTAACTTTACATATACACTTTCACAGGGTTCTTGTTTTAAAATGTGTCAGGAAACATTATAATGTCAGCTGGAGACTTCTCAGCTGATTCAAGTTAGCAGCAGCTCACATCAGCCAGCTACACTTATGAAATCTTCTTGAGAGTCATTATTTTAACCGACAAAATCCATGATTGTCAGCAAGAAGTGAAAATCTGCTTTTGTTTACTTTGTGGAATCAATGACCTCGTGTTTCAACAATTTTTCCCAATTTCAATGTTAAGTCTGCCACCGTTATCACTGTAAACTGCATAAATACAGTGTGAGAATGGAAAGCTTGGCAGGCTTAGCAACAGTAACTGAGGAGGGCGGTGCTTAGTGAGCGACAAGACTGTGGGTTTTGTCCCCCACCAGTACTTTAAGGGACTGCATATTGTTGTCAGCGTCAATATTAACATGAAACAGTGTAACAAATGCATAAAAATGTGATGATCAATGATGAGCTCACTTGAAATGGTGACTTGTCTGTCCCGTCATCTAATGAAGGAAGTCATATGATGAATTCTTCTGCCATGCTGTTGCTGTCTCCCGTCATAACCCCACAGTCCATGAACCCAATCTAACAATGTGATCAGCTCTCTTCGCTCTCCACATCCTGATAAATAGAAGCTCTGAGTCACTGAGTCCAGATTGAGAGGCCTGATATTTTGTAGTCAGGGAGCCTATTGTGGCTATTTCAGCGTATTTGAGGTCAGGGCATTCAAGGAGCTGTCTGCTCATGGCTTGTAGAGTGAATGAATAAGAGAGAGTGACTGCGGCAGAGATCGAGTATGTGTGTATGTGTGTTTGAGAGAGAGGCAGGGAGATAGATAGATAGAGGGAGAGCACACACTTTCACACACGGACAGAGAGCGGGAGATAGGGCTCTTTGTGCTGATGTGTTCGGTGACCTTGCGCTCTCAGTGATGGGCCTCTATCTCCACTCACACAATAGAACAGCAAAATAGGATTCTTAGATACATCAGCACACAGACTGGATCTCACTGATGCAGTGGGCCCAACACCAAGTGTGTGTGTGTGTTCCTGCGTTGGCGTGCGTGCGTGTGTGTATGGTGCGATAGTGGAAGAGCAGAAATAGAGAAAAAGGAATGCCATCTATCACAAAGGCTGAGAGGCCTTGGCAGAGCCTCGGGGTGCTTATTATTTTGCCCACAGTGTGTGGGCGAGCTGCAGCACACTGCCTGGTAGACAGCACATACAGTAGATTTAGAGCCAAGGTGTTGTGCTCCAGTCAAGGTGCAAAATCATGAAGATTACAATACTTGGAAAAGTTTATTCTAAAACTAGACATATGGAAAAGTTTTTACTGTTCATAACAGCCCCAAAAAAGTCTCAAGAGATTTCACCAGAGTTCTGTCCAGGAGATGCTGCGTATTGTCAGCAGAATACACATGTACCTATATATCAAGATATGTAACTTGAACCTAAACCTGAACCTGATCCAGGTACAGTGTTCAGCAGTGGTGCACATCTGCAACCTACAAAATCTGATGTCTCCGCAAAAATGCAATAAAACCTTTCAAGCTGCTTGCAGAGGTCCAAAGATCAGAAACATTATATTCATTTTCATTTTGGCAGACCATAAAATTCCCATGAAGTCAAAATCAGTGTTGTGTTTTTATCACATATGTATTCCACTGTATGTCACCTATATGCCAGTATCTGGCCAAACAATACACAGTTATTCTGTTGATATTCTCAGGTATTCTTAATGGTATTTCTTTCTTTCTTGAAAAAGGGTTAAAAAAAAAAGAAAAAAAGATGACTCATCCTGCTCTCAGGGGCATGCACTAAATTTGGGTGCACTGAAATGCTTTCTTGCTTGATGATGCCACCAGAGCATAGAGAGAGAATGTATCCTCACAGGCGTCACTGCACAAAAACACAATTTATAACTTGATTCACTGATTTGGGTGAAACTGGATCATATTTTATGGAGAACACATTTTCTGGTTTCCTCATCCATGTCATCCAGCTGCTCAACTTCAACTCTGAGTTATTTAATTGCAAAGCTTCTGATGGACAGATAGCTTTAGCAGCTTACTTGTTGCTGAAGTAGCTAACCGTGACTGCCGTTCGCAGGCAATGGAAGCGGGCAGTGAACATGGCCAGTCATGAGGCCAAACACAGTGTGTGACCGACAGGGAAAACAGAACCGTGGTAATTTAAAGTTTCCTAATGGGAAGATAGCATTACTTGTTGCTAAAGTAACTTACCTAAACGCTAACTGCCTTTAATTTGGTTAGCCGTGACTTAGCTCTGAGAACCAAAAGCCAAACAATAACTCTTCCTCTGCTGACTCGGTTTGACAGCTTGTTTTTTAATCTGTATCTTGCAAGACCCCAGTGGTGTAGTCTATGTGATACACAGGTACACACTGCAAACCCACTAACACAGCTCCAGGATTTCCGTATACCCGCTGAAAAATGCACAACGATATGCAACACTATAATTTTGTGACAGAACTTTCGATTGCAAATTACGGTTTGAGAGTTGGACAGGAAATGGTGAATGTGTAAAGACCCTAATTGTCTTTGAATGCCCCCACCTGAAACCCCCACCCTGCTACCACCACGATCAAAGACATTGTAAGGCATGCCACTTGTTGGGAACAGGCGACTGACCATTAACATTGTCATGGGTCACATGCACTATTCTAAACCAATCACTATAGACCATTGACCTGCAGCTGCACATACTGGTCCTGCGAAAGATTTTCTCAAATCGTGGCTTCTTTAAAATGTTATGTTTTGCACTTAGAACTCTGATGCCTCAGTTTGCAGCAATTTCTGTATGCCTTCTATTTTTATATACTATGATTCTAACATTATACAACAGCTCAGTGTACAATATTTTTGATATTCAGAGAAATATTGTCAGAATAATTCAATGTGTGTCAGTTTGTGCTCACCTTTATATGATTTATGATATTTCAAGACAGCTGATATGAATGTCATCACAAGAACTTCATCCGTCACAGTACACCCACTACAATAACCCAGACTAGACCACTGCATGAGTACCCCCTCAGTCTGCATATTAGCAAGTAGCTGTGACAGTCCTGTCTCTTACAAAGTTTGTTTGTATGCTACCAATCTGACTTGCTAAATATGTTTTGGAGAAAATGTCATTGATGCATGGCTTACAATCACTGGCAATGTTTTTCCACATCCCAGAAGTGAGACTTTCATGTGCCCTCTGTGTCTTTCTGTAAGGAATTTATGAATTACAGTCAAACTATGAGACATATTTTAACATATTTTAAAATATGTATCCAAGCATCCACTCAAAGGCCAATTTTGTGTGTAATGGAATGTACTCATCTTTAAAGGACAGATGTTTTGAATCAATCATGACCTTTTCTGATTCCTCCTTTTATTTTCTTTGGCACAAGAGAAGAATAGAAAAGCTAAAACTTGCAGAGAAGCATTTTGTAAGAAAATGACAACCAAGGATGAAAAAGAGACTGATTCTTCTAAAGCCTTGAATGAAAACACAGCACACAACATGAATTCATTCTCTTTTCACTGCTGTTCAATTTGTGTGGAATACAAGCAGCGCTGCCCCCCTCTCCTCTCCTCTCCTCCCTCTGCGCTCCTTCTTCCTTCCATCATCTGTCCGTTTAGCTGTGATGCGATAAGACAGGTATGGCTACTCCCACGCCGGATACATCTTGATACATGGCTGGCTCTGCGGCGCGTAAACCCCAAGGTCTTTGTGCTCCTCACGTTGCGCAGATCAATCTCTTAGGCAGGTTCCCAGGAGGAACACAAAGCCTTACAGCTGAGACACTACTGTCCCTCGGCAGCAGAGAGACGGAGACAGCGAGAGGCAGGGGCAGCGAGAGGACGACGAGGAAGGAGAGGAGGGAGACGGTAGAAATTGGGGGTTGAGGGATTAAGTCTTTTCTTCCAGGATAAGGACCTGTCTCTGAGAGAAAGACGGAGAGAGGCTCTCTTGGAGGAGGAGAGGGTTTGATCCCTCCGTCTCCCCCCTCCTCCGCTCCCTCCCTCCCTCTCTCTTCTTCTCCCCTCTTTTGTGTTTCTCTCCCGCTCACTGTAATCCAACGTGACACAGTTACAGATGGTCTATCAATGCCACAGCCCATCAGAGCCCTGTTGAGGGGCCTGTTGGGGGCCTGTGGGGGCCTGATAGGCTGTCCAGTACCCTGCCTGCCTGCCTGCCTGCATGCCTGCATGTGTGTGTGCATGTCCATGTATGCACCTATGTGTGTGTGTGTAAACCTTCTGTTACTCCCCCTCCTCTCGCTCATCTGGGACCAACCAAGACGGCCAACACATCAAACAACCGTGGCTTTGATGTCAGTCACAGGACGGATATATGTGATATATATATATATATATATATATATATATATATATATATATATATATGTATATATATATATATATATATATGCTACAGGGCTACAAGACGCTACAGCTGACGGAGGCTGGATCCTGCCTCCGCACAATAAGAGAAGAGACACTGACACTTTGACGGATGGATGTGGAGTGGTGTGTTTGTGAGGAAGGGCCTCCTGTGCCATCTCACCATGGTAATGGCATCCCAGAGGAAAGGCCTTTGACTATATGTCTTATCCCATACATCCACTCCAAGTCTCAGATCTCATCGTTGCGTACCTGAATAGGTGCAGCCTCCTAATTGAAGCTGAAAGTAGAGAACACATAGCTCTTTCTTATGGTAATCAAGCACTGAGCGCCAAATATGCAGCATATTAGACAGATGTTATATTAGAGGCATATAGAATCAACCTATACAAAGGGACAATCTAATACTCCTGAATATGGTAATGAATATGGTAATACTCTTGAATAAGGAAGCGCTTTTATAACCAAGTGCATGTGATGACATCTCTGCACTTTAGTGCGGCAGGAGTAAATATCACCAAGATCCGATGTGATTCCTGTTTTCTTGTGCCATTTTAACAGTTGAAGCTACTACAAGGCGTTTTTTAACTGGTTATGAAACTGTCTCAGTTTAATACTAATGTTTCTGTATGACCTACATAAGCAAACAAGACCATCAGCTAAAAGATTGGCTGTTTCTATATGGCTATTTTTAACGTCTGCCATTGGGTCTCCTTGAGATTAGATGAAATGAGCCTTTACATTATATTTGGAATATTTTTGACGTCAAATTTTGTGGCTATAATGGTTGGAACACTTTCACTTTTGTCCAGAGGAGCCTAAAAAAATCAAATACAATATATGAAAGTTCCTTGTATTAGTTTTAAACTTGCTTTCTTTATATGTTTTTATATGACAGTTTTAAATGGTACTCCAGCTATTAGGAGTTTTATTTAAAAAAAGAGAATGGTCAGAATTGAAGCAGTACAGATTGAGATGTCCTGTCTTTTAGTCCATAGTATGGGTCAAACACAAAACACACCTGATCCTACATTTCCCATAAATACACAAGCTCAAAGTTCTCTTCCTAGTTGACCCTTTCAACAGGTAAATGTCCAAATCTTTTGTGTTCAATTTATAACTCAGGCTTTCTGTTACAATTATGTCGTCTCTAAGCCCAAAGTAAAATTACCTTGATGACATCGCCAGGGTTATTTTCTCAGGCTCTGACCAGATGTTGCAGAATTTAAAACAACAGAGCTTGCTGCATCTTTTTATTTTAACCATCACCAGGCAACCACCAAATCATTCGTCTTTAGCCTAATTGTTTTTTTGCTACTATGTAAACTCATAGAACTTTATCTATTATTTTTAGTCACTTAACGAGTTAATACCTACTTACCGTACCTAGTGAGTAAATATTCATAAAAAATCTGTGGGCAGAGGGCACTTGCTCAGGCTCTGAGAAGTATATCTGACGCAGGGAAATGGAGATCTGTTTGGGTACATGAGACCCTCAGAGAGAGGAGAAATCAGCAGGACCTACTGGTGGGATTACCACCAGCTGGTCATCCGATTGGACGATGGGATAAAACACCAATGATTTTGCTCGCTTTTTCACTTTAAGTTTTTTCAGCTTGCAGCACTCCTGCAAACATGCAAGTAACACAGGGTGTTAAAATCAGCAATGCAAAAGCAGCGAGCAAAACGCTTCACTCTCATTGAGAAAACAATTACCAAAAGCCGCCCCAGGCTGCTAAAAAGCGCTCTGTCTGATTGGGGCCTACAACTTCACAAAGCTCCCTCAGAGTTCTGTTTTTACAGACGGAATAATACATCATTTGTTGAGTAAACTGATCTCTATTTTTTAAAATCAATGGAGTGTGCCTTTAAGCATTTAGCTGAGTTGTTTTTTTGTTTTGTTTTTTACATATCACACAGCTCAATAATGAGGTGAGAAGAGGTGAGTCTACCTGACTGGAAAAAGCTCAACAGAGGCCAGACAATCAGTGTGGACATGAAACAAATAACAGGGTTCAAAATAGACCAAATAGCTGGCATCAGCCACAAACGATGAGTGTGCTGAAAGTCATAATTTCTGATGCCAAACACAGTCAAAAAGCTCCGCTAGCAGGTAGACAGGCTCTAAACACCACAAAAAGGCCGCCCCAAAAATGAGCACATTATTGAATCATCACCTCTGTGACACAGTCTCAACAAATACTGAACTCTGAGAGCTCCACACAGCTGGTATTTATAGCAGGGCTGCTACCTGGAGTGCAGAGAACAACCTGAACGGCACGGCAAACGTGGACACAATCCTGCAACACGAGAGGGAAACCGAGCTCACAAATCATTCGGTTAGTTCAGTCAGAGAAATGTCCTGGTTATACTAAGACTATATGGATGTGTGCATTCCTGACCAGCATCAAACGCAACTTCAGCTCCATTGAGCCCTTCAGTGTTGTTTGGTTTCATTTGCATTTTGATTTTGAGCTCTACATTTTGCTCTTGTCCCCTCTAAAGGATAGTTTGAATTTTTTCATGTTGTATAGTCAGTGTATTATCTACAGCAGATGGCGGTTGCACACCCACAGTTTGGAGAAGCAGCAAGAGTTTCAGTGTGAGCAAAGCAATGTCCTGCTGTGGACAGGGTCAGCAGCAAAACATATTTCAGCCACCTAAACAAAGGCCCATTGAAAACTTACAATATCTTGCCATCAAACAACTTTTTCCGATGAGAAACCGCTGTCATATAAGCCAAATATCGCTCTCTCCAAACCAACCAGCCTCCATAGGCGAATTCAGTCATTTTAACTCGCATTAGAGCAAGGAAGTCACTGGTCAACCGCTGCCTCGGTCTCTTAGTTCGTCTGTGTTATTATGTGACTTTGGTGTATCTGAACTAACCTCTTAAGTCACACAATAACACGGACAAACAAACAGACTGAGGCAGGAGAAGACCAGCAACTCCTGTTTTCTGTGAGGTAAAATTGCTGATTTCACTCATGGAGTTTGGTTGGTTTGGAAAGAGCGATGTTTGTCTTATATAACAGTGGTTTCCTGTCAGAAAAGGCTGTCTGACGGCAAGGTAAAGTGGTGAAATAACACTTCAACTGACTCCTGATTTTTTAAATTGGCTAAAATATCTTTTTATCGGTGACTCTCTGCATAGCAGTACATTGCTTAGCTTCTGTGCTGGTACTCCTCTCTGCTTCTCCAAACTTGGGGCCATCTACTGTGGGCAATACACTGACTATCGATAGGTAGCTCATACAACCCCACATTAAATAATCCAAACTATCCCTTTAACAATGAATCACTCTCTGCGAGTGTCAATCACTACGTCCCCTCTGCAGTGAAGGTGGTTAACTACAAATTTATATGGAGTGAAGGATAATGAGAAGGAAAGAGAGTGAGAAAGAAAAGACTCACTGACACAATCATGTGAACTTTTTATACTGTGTGTGTGTGTTTCTGTGTCTATGTGTGTGTGTGTGTGTGACACCGAGGCGTGGGGCGTTGTCTGCCACTCGGGGCCCCTGTTGTCGACTGCTGGCGTATCCCAGAATCCTATTAGGAGCAAGTCACACTTGGGTGGCACATTCATCATGGGCCCTGCACATTCAGATTGCTGTTATGAATATAATTAGAGAGGAGCACAGAGGAGATGTTCAGGGCACTCACACACACACACACACACACACACACACACACACTCCTATAGTCATCTGTGAGTGCACAAACACATATGTCTGCACACACACACTTGAGTATATTGTCACGCATACAAAACATGATCACTCACATGCACATGTGGACTGACATGTACAGTGGCAATGACACATACGGGCGCACAACACTTTCCCTCTGACTTGTATCACTTGATTTTTCTAACATAGACACACACACTCACGCACACACACACCCCTATCGTGATGTCAGACACTTCATTTTCACCCCAGCGCTCAGTGTGCCTCGCCTCACCACTTCAAGTACAGGC
>JAJHUR010139977.1:2513-21539 GCA_027495735.1 Lutjanus campechanus | reverse complement strand
GACTTTTAGAGTCATGGGGTTTATACATGCTGTACAGCGCCAGAAACAGGTTATAATAATGAAAAAAAAATTGTCATTAATCAGGAGAAATACCAGAGAATTGTGACCCTGAGAGTAAACCAGAAAAAGGACAATGAAAAATGGGAGTCTCACCGGAAAAATGTGAGGGTTGACAGGTATGATGATGTGGTACTGTTGGCTTCATCGGACCTTCACTAACAACTTGAATGATTTGCAGGTGAGTGTGAAGCTGCTGGTATGAGAGTCAACAACTTCCAAGTATGATGACGTGGAAACCTGTGGATTTCTCCCTTGGAAGTCAGGTCCTGTCCCAAGTGAAGGAGTTCAAGTATCTCAGGGTTTTGTTCAAGAGTGAGGGTGAGATGGAGCATGAGATCGAGACTGATGCAGCATCAGAGGTATTGTAGTCTTTGTACTGGACCGTCATGGTGAAGGGGGAGCTGAGCTGACAGAGAAAGCTTTCCATTTACCAATTGATCTACATCCTGACCCTCACCTATGGTCAGGAGGTTTGGGTAGTGAACAAAAGAATGTGATTGCAGGTACAGTGGCAGAAATAAGTTTCCTCCGTAGGGTGGCTGAGCTCAGCCTTACCCGCGATTTCCACCAGAAGAGGCTCTCCGCTTCAAATACGCCCCAAATCTTTTTTGATGGATGTTGCATCAATTAGCACAGAGCAGATTGAACAGACGGGAAGTCACACAGAGACAAGGAAGGCAGAATTTGGTTAATTTTCAAAATAAAAGACCCCATGCAGACTCACAATCATGAAGACAGACAGAAAAGAATCCATTCAACCACGTAGCCTGCTCATCCATGGTAGAAGCACAAAGAGCAAGAAAAGACGACCTAATCAACAAAATCTGAGCAAGTAAAACATAATCAGGCGGCTGCTGGTGCTGCTGGTGGGGCTTGAAGCCGTGCGGAGGACGGATCAGAACCGTGGCGCAGACGTGCCGTGCTTGGTGGAATCATCCTTGAACATCCTGGGAATTCAGTGAAGAGCCAGTACTACTTTGCATGAAATCTCCCTTCTTGCATCTTAAGGACATCAACAGTGATAAGGATTTCTAGGAAGATAGAAAATCTATCAAAAAAAACCTTGACTATGCTTTAGAAAAGGGCCAGGTGTAGTAGTCACAGATAAACATGCAAAACCAGTCTGATGCTTCAATTTCTAGTGAAGTTACATATGTTAACACAAAAAGTTATGTAATTATGTTACATAAATGCAGATTGCATTTAGCTGACTGATAAAACTGAAGGCTGAAGCACCATCAGACTGGAACAAAAGGTGCCGCACATGTCTATAATAACCACACAGCTGCCGGCAGCAAAGTGAGAGGTGTTTTCATCAAGCACAGTTTCAAGGCCAAAAAGTCGCACATTGTGTAATTTGCATATAAAATGAAAACAAAAAAACAATTTTCACAGGGCAAATACATGTCGCCCGTTTCTACTGTAATATTAGATTTCACATGTAGTTTAAAAATACACGTACATGCGCACACACATTCACAGCAAGAAGAAGAGAACAGACAGGACATCTGTCAAATCATGGAGCTATAACACACTTGTCGCTCGCAGGGATACGAATTCCAAGATGTGAAAATTGATTGAAAAAAATTCACAAAACACAGAAAAAGTCATGTTCAAATTAATGACCTGTCACTGGACAGCTGGAAGAGGCAGCAGACGGCACGCAGCATCTGACATGACCAATCCCTGAACTTTCCCTCATAGACGACCAATAATCCAGTGAGTTTGCCTCAAATACATACAGAGGACTGAAATCTGTAGGAAATGTGAATGAAACTGTTCAGTCCCACAGTCAGCAATGTATTTCCCGATTTACACATATGTAAATGACTCTCCACAAACAAAATATAAAAAAATCCACACACTGTGATCACATAGTGTTCACCACATCTGCACATTTTGCAATTATGAACATGGGGATGGACTTTAAACAGCTTCCTGCAGGTCAGCCTCAACATGGCGTCTGGCTGCTGCTCTACAGTCGAGACATGTTTTCGAGAATCCTGCAGGAAACCTGTGAGAAGTCCTGATGGGAGACAATTTCACTATTCATCACGGGACTGGGACAGGACAGGAAAAAAGTCCACGGGAGTGGGCAGGAGTCATACTAACAATACGTCAGTTTTCATACACAAAAATACATGTAATTCGTCTGTGGGCTGTGGATTGATGGGAGCAGGATGGGGAATCATTCTTCCAGGACAGGGACGGGACAGGAATCTTTCTTTACTCTGTCGTGGGATTGGGGTGGGACAGGAGTATTTTTGTGGGAATGGGACAAGACAGGTCACCTTCTACTCTACAGGTAAGTGATAACTTTCTTCTTGTGCAGGATTTAATATAAAAATAAGTTTTGTCTGTCATTACTTAAACGTTAAAAGCTAAACATTGGTCATAATGGTGGTACTCGGAAAGCTTAATATTTTGAGATGGTACGTGGGGTAAAAAGTTTGAGAAACACTGATCCAGCTAACACTAATATTTAATGCCCCATCACTAACCTAAGATGGCCCCACACTACAGGACTTTTGGGCCGATTTTCCTCAGACTCCCCCTCCTGAGGATCGGATTAGAAATCTGGACCCTATCTTGGGTCTACTTCAATGTTTGGCACAGATTATCCGGTAATGTGAGGGGTTTGTAGATCCAGTCTTTTAAAATCTCAGTGCGGGGGCCAGCTTAAACAGATTACTTATTAGCTTATCACAAAATGGAAAGCAGGGAGAAACAACAACTCTTTCTAAAGATTAAAAAAAATCTACCAACCGGCACACTGATTGAAATTAAAGTTTTATCTTTAATGCTTCTGTACAAAAGTTGCAGTTTTACAGACATTATGTGTTCAATAATGTGCAGTTTATTATCGCTGAGAAGCAGGGCTTTGAATGTACTTCTCCAAACATATTCCCCCTATCTTTCCAATTAAAATTTTCCAGACTGACCCTGACAAACAGCCAAACTGAGCTTCCTTCAGAGGGTTTCTGAGTTTCTGTGCTCATCATTAGGGAGAGAGAGCGAGGAGCTCTGATATCTGGACGGAGCTCAGAGAATAGCTGCTGTGCCTTCATGCTGAAAGGGCCAAGCTAACATGATTTGAGGTTCTGGTGAGGAAGCCTCCTGGCCTCCCATATTGTATTCTGCCTGTGTTCCAGGCATATCTAACTGGGGAGGAGAACCAGACAATACTGAAGGTATTACTCATCCAATCTGGCCTGGGAACACCACCAATCCTCAGGAAGAGCTGAAAGATGCAGCTGAAGAGGGGCACTGTTATGTTTACCCTGCTGCCACCACAACGCTGACTGTGTTTAATGATTGGAGAACGGTTGGGTAGAAGGATGCAAATGTAACTGTAAAACACATCTGTGGTTTGGGAGAAGAGTGAAAACATCTTTTCCATGGAGAAAAGCCTTCAGTGCCGTTCTTTGCTCCTCTTTCAATGAAGAAATAGTCTCCAGTTCTGATATAACTGATGCTATCACAGTATCTACGCTAAACTCTTAAGGAGCTGCCATTGTTTGTTCAAGATGAGACGCTTCCATGGACGCTTCTCGCTGTCGTCACACCTAAAACCACGCCCTTAAAACCACGCCCATAACTGCCAGGGGTCCTTCCTAGGAGGCTGATTGGCTGCACCAATTTTGGTGCGGAAAGTAATCTCTTCACTGCAGGGACCCAAGATTTAATTCCTGGTATTGCTACGTCCACTTAGCTGTGTGTTTTAACGAGCACAATTAGCTATCTGTCTAACAACAGCTACAACAAAAAAAAAAACCTTACCTCAAGGTTCAAGGACCACTTTTTCCATACTTTAGTCACAAAATGACTACTCTGCTTAAGATGTGGTTGAAAAGCTAGTTATTGCACCTCGAGTACAGATTTCTTTGCTTTCAAGGTCAAGAATAAGATTTCACACATCCACCATTATTGCTGACGTGACAACAATTGGTTGGTCAAGGTCACTGCACTTCCCTGCAAAGAAGTGGCCATCAAACAGTAGAAATGAGAAAAAACTAAATATATGTACAGTACATGTGTATACTGTAAGTAAAGGATCTGAATAACAAGCTGCATTTGTATCATGTGCAGTCATGCACATCATTGAGTAAAGCATGTTTAAACTGGTTCATTTTGAGGGAGCTCCAACTGAATAAGTAGGAATGATGCTATGCAACCTTAAATCTACAGTATGTACATCCACAGAGCATATTTGTATTAAAATCACCCATTGTCCGGTTGGTGTAAACTCACTTGCAGTGAGGTAAAATAACATTTCCTCAAGAACTTCAGTAGAATTTTGAGGAACTTATACTTGACATGAATAGTCGGCTTGAATCTCTTGCACATTTACGAACATATCCACTCATTAATATACTCAGCCATACTCATGTATGCAAACATATATCTTATCTTATTTTATCTTGGTTACTTTGCAGATTCAAATTATTTATACAAAATATAAGCAAACAGATAAATAATGATGTATTATAGCTGATAAAGCTAGCCATCAAATTAACTCCATCTTTACCAGCTAAAACATTAAAGTGATGTGAACATTAATGCATCAACAATAAAATAAATATAATATTTTTTGGCCTCCTCTGCATAGTGAGTGCTTTTACTTTTTGTACTTTAATGATATTTGATGCTAAATTTGCATAAATGCCAAATACCTTTTAACTGTACTTGTTTTTACACTGTGGTATGTGAGTAGTTATTTCACTAAGGCCTTTGTGAATGTTTCTGAAGGTTATAACTGCTATAACTGTTTTTGAGGCACAGGGTTGCTGTAGCTGATGTGTGCATTTGGAAAGTAATTATTTTTTTGGGAGGTTTTTGCTCAGGTCAAACCAGACCATATAAAAATGGACTGTCAGGTTTAACCCAGACATACTGTAGTCAAAGGTTTTTCCAGCAGAATTTGTATGAACATGTCAAGTCTTTCCCGACTGAGCCACGAACCAACAAACAGACACACGGAGCTTTTTCATTCCCGGCGTTCCACAGGTGATACTCAACTTTGAGTGCAGGTTGCTCTGAGCTGTCGAGCTCAGCAGGCTGTAATGACTTCTGTGACTGAGTTTAAATGTCAGAGGAAATAACACAAATGTCTGCAGGAGCCGCGTATTCATCTGAAAAATGAAATTAAATTGAGGTTCCTGCCTCAAACAGATGTCATGTGCACTTGATACCAAAAAGGTCAAACAAAAGCTGATTGATGCACATTGAAGTTTATCACTTTTCAAAATGTTCTTCCGGAAGTTTTCTTTAAATTGCTTGTTTAACAAACTAAAAGTAGTAGATGCAAGGAAAGAGGATCAAATCAACAAAATCTGTGCAAGTCAACATACTGAGATGGACTGAAACCGTTTAAAATGTTGTGGATTACAAAGAGGTTACATCCGAATATTGGCAGAGATTTAAGATTCTACTAGATTATCTTTTCTTATTTAAATGAGAATCTTCCAGATTGCCACTTTAAAACTTTACAGCACTCTAATTACCGATATTATAGACTTGCTTAACAGCTTTAATATTGGCAATATATGTCAAAGCCTTTGTGGGAGCTGTATTTGCTAGATGCTAATGAAACAAACCTTCTCTTATCTTTTATAAAGTTTTCATCTTTTAGTATTCATTACAGTAGCCGCGCATTTCATCTAGCATATGTTCAGAAACACCCGGAACATGTTTCAGAAAGACTGATGAAATATCAGTGTAACAGAAGGTAATGGTCTCTATATGGGGGGCTAATGAGAGCTGCAGGGATCTGACCATATGTTCATAAACAGCAAACAATGAGCAGAAAGCTGCAACAAGTGATGAATTCTTATAGAATTTGCATTTCTAGCAACGAGGGGCATGCAGAGCATTAGTGGCCCAGACCAAACAAACAACACATACATAAATTCACCCTAATAAAACTATATTTTTAAGTCAAGAATATAGTGGTTAGATAAATATAATATATGCAGTACAGTCATTAAAGATGTTTCTTAGCTGTACTTAAGAAATACAAATAGAAATACTTTAAAACTGCAAGAGAGAGACAAATATCCCGCTGAGTGATCAGGGCTTCATGAGCATTATCACATCCAGAGTAATTAAACATATCCTAGATCATATGGACCTGTGCAATGAATGTGTTGTAGCATCATAGCAAATTTATTCAAAATGTTTATTCTGCATCTGGATGTGCGACAGTTAAAGTTTTAGTTGTCACAGTCTGAACGACTCACTAACAAAACACTCAGACATTGTAATCACAATAATGACGGTGTAGTTCGGTGCCTGCTGAGATTATCTTCAGCGTCATTAAGATGAATTTTACAGCAGATTTCCATTTATTCTGCTCATGTTTCTGTCTCTGGTTGCGTGGTTGCCTTCGTGCTGCAGACAGCCGAGCGAGGAAACTCAAAGAACAAGAACATGCAAACAGGGATCAAATCCCAAGAGAGTCCAGAGGAGTCAAACACACACACACACACACAAAAAAAACAAGAGCTCCAGCACGCACCAGATGCATGTATTCACTTACTAACAAGTGTTGCGCTGCTCAACATTAGGATGCTGCATGAAACAAACAGTCCCGAGTGCTGTGAGTTCACTTTGAGCATGTTCCTGTTTGTGGCTCACACAGGACCACAGGACTGGACTTATCAGCCACCGAACACTGTGTTCTTCTGTGTGGCTGTTGGGCCTCGTCTGTCTTTGTCCAAGTCCATCCTGTTCTTCTCTAAATAAATGAATGACAGAGTTTCTAAGTTCCCAGGTGTGTTGCATCCTCAAGCGTTTTCACACCTACCTCATTTGGTCCGGACTTTTCAGTCTGATCAGGACCAAAATTATAGGTGTGAAACCTCCCCTGGACCACGGTCCGGACCTAAAACACAGACTCTGGTCCAGTGAAAAGAGGTGGTCTCGCTCCAGATCAAACCTGAACCATGGTTCGGTTTGTTTCTAGTGTGCAAACGTTTCAGATCTTCGGACCAATTACAGGAAATTACGACAGAATATCATCAGAGTTGGAAGAAGAAACAACAACGCACCAAAGCAAAATGAGCCACAGGAGCACACTGGGACAGGACGAGACCAGATGTTTAATTGACATCTGGTCTGACGACTTCATAAAAAGTCAGAGTATGACACGTAAAATTCTTTAGTCCACTTTGATGGAATGTCTGTATTGTGAAACCAAAACTAACCGGAACAAATAAACATTGACTCAAAAAACGACTAATGCAAAAAGGAGGAAACAGGCAATTCATAATGAACATGACGTTAGATTTGCAAACAAACTGTTCTTTTTGAATGACTCTTAAAGAGGAATGAGTTCACTCAATTTGCAAGAAAAAGTGAATCCAAAATCCTGCTTCTGTCTGGTGCATCTGCAGCGTTACAGAAGAACCAGTTTAACTTGTGAATTGAAAGTTAACTTGTTCTGTCTGCACACACCCACTGAGCTGAAGAACAAGTGACAGCAAAAGAAGATAATTCAGCAAGTTAAGTAGCACAAAGCACACACCCTCTGAGCTGAAGACCAAATTAGTCAGAGCAAATTAGTCGCTGGGTGGTTGAGACTGGCGGGTGGCCAATTTGGAGCAAAAGATTTGCAAAAGGTAGTGGTGGGTGAACAAAACAAACACAGTTAGTTAGTCTTATCATCATTAGACACCACAGACTGGCAAATTACCAAATATTCAACAATTTAGTTCAGGATTAGGATGTTGTACAAAGTCATTTAAATTATATTAGTTCTGTGGGTGACTGCACTGTAATACATTTGTAGTTTCATGGAAATTCAGTTTGACCTTGTTAATTTAAGTGCAGCTTAAACTTAAAGATTGTGTAAAGCAACAATAAATGAGTGTTCTGAGTTTGTCACACCACAGAAACGTGTTATTACGAATACGAATACGAATACGAAATACTTTATTGATCCCCAAGGGGAAATTCATTTGTCTGTAGTCTCATCTATTTGTATAAGAATTATAGAGTCTGATGGCAGTTGGTATGAAAGATCTTCTGTATCTCTCTGTCCTACAACGAAGAGAGAGGAGCCTTCCACCACCATTATTTCTTTGATCCATCAAGGTGTTATGCAGTGGATGATCCATGTTGTTTAGGATGGCCTCCACCGTCCTCATTGTGTTTCTCTCCACAACTTCCTCCAGAGAGTCCATCCTTACTCCGATCACAGAGCCAGCCTTTTTCACAAGCTTATCCAGCCTCCTTGCTTGCTTTTTCCCCAAACTTCCTCCCCAGCAGACTGCAGCATAAAATAAAACACTTGCCACAATAGACTGATAAAACATCTGCAGCATCTTACTGCAGATGTTTAGAGATCTGAGCTTCCTTAGGAAAAAGAGGCGGCTCTGCCCCTTTTTGTAGAGTACATCTGTGTTAAGGGACCAGTCCAGCTTGTTATCCAGGTGTACACCAAGATATTTATAGTTTGTTACCACCTCGATGTCCACTCCACAAGTGTTCACAGGCTGAAGAGGGGGCTTGGATCTACGGAAATCAATGACCATTTCCTTTATTAACCACCCGAACAAATTTGAATGATTCAAAAATGATAAAATTAGCAGTTTTCTCTGCTCTGAAACACTGCGGGTGTGTCTGCTCTACTGTTTCAGTGTCAAACAGCTTTTATTGGACGTGTCCAGACATGTTTGAGCCACCAGAGCCAGAGGACGGTGACAGGACGGTATCTTTTTTCTTCTGTGAACTGAAGTGAGCTGAAGTGACTGCATATTATGTGTATTTTGTGTTGACATGGTGTAAATATTTTTAATCTGTCTCTCTGCTCCAGGGTGAATCATGATGCAGGCTGCCCTACAAGCTAAACACTTAGTCGGCCTCTCTGTGCTTCTAAATAGTTAAATAGTTAATAGTTCCCTGTGTGCTTTTATTATAGATGGGTAGCAGTTGTTGTACTTCGAGTCTTATGTAAGCCTTCAACTCATTTAATAAATCTATCCATTATAAACTCCTATTCTCTTTCTCCCTGGAAGACTGCAGTAGTGACCCTTGTCTTTAAATCAAACGATGGAACTATCCCCTCAAATTATAGACCAGTCAGTATTCTTTCAATCGCTTCTAAAATTGCAGAAAATATAGTTTGTGACCAGCTAAATGACGGGGAATTTATTTGACATCCAATGCAATTTGGTTTCCGAAAGCATCACTCAGCACAAATGGCAAATAGCTTTTTTTGTCGAACAAATCAAACCTTATCTTTACTCAAGTCTTAGTGAAAAAGCTCAGGCTCTGAAATTTAGTCAAAGTGTAAAAATAAGAATTCGCCCTCCGAAGGAGATTTTTAACGGCTGTTTCTGTGCAAAGCGAACTGAACCTCAACAGTTTCTCCGCAGTCAAGACTCTTCTTGTCTGTCTCATCTTGTCTTTTCCATCTTAATGTCATTTTCATCTTGTCACATCTTGTTTCATCTTTTACATTGTTTCTTTTTTTGCGTTGTTACGTTTTTTTTTTGTCTTGTTACGTCTTTTTCACCTTGTTACATCTTTTACATTGTTTTTTGTCTCGTTACATATTTTACGTTGTTTTTCGTCTTGTTACGTCTTTTACATAGTTTTTGTCTTTAACGTAGATTTTAATGTTATATCTTTTTCATCTTGATAGTTTTTCGTCTTGTGACGTATTTTTGCCACATTATGTTTTATTCTATTTTTCTATTGTTATGTCTTGTTTTGTCTTTTTTATTTTGTTGCCTTCTTTTTGTCTTATTGTGTCTTTTACGCAGTGTTTAGTGTTGTTACATCTTTTTTTTTTATCTTGTTACATCTTTTTTGTCATGTTACATCTTTTACATTGTTTTTCATCTTGTGACATCTTTAACATTCTTCCAATAGCTTCTAAAATTGCAGGAAAGATAGTTTGTGATCAGCTAGTCTCTCATTTAAATGAAGGTGAAATTATTTTACACCCAATGCAATTTGGTTTCTGAAAGCATCACTCAACAGAAATGGCAAATTGCTTTTTTGTTGAACAAATCAAAAGTTATCATGATGAAGGTGGTGCTGTTGGAATTGTGTTTTTTTTAATTTAAAGAAAGCATTTGACACAGTCAATCATAATGTTTCACTTTCAAAACTCTCTAAATTAATTTGTCAGTGCCCGGGCTCGGGTGGAATCTAGGAGGAAACAATGTTTGAGAGTCGGGGATAAATGTTGCTCTTTTGCCAGTTGTACAATATGGGTCAGTGTCAAACAAAACTACAACCTGAAAACACCCTAAAAGGGTCTTTTCTTAATATCATGCAAATTTATTTGGCATGCACTGTATATTAATGATCTTCCCCAAGTATGTCCAGATGTTAACACCCAAATGCATCAAAAGATTCAGAAGAACAGCTGCAGCCAAACTGACAGCTGCAATGTGTGAGGCGTCATTGTGCTTTTAAAGAAGCATCCATACCACCGGACAGCTTCTTTAGGAATAAGAGTCAGGTCAAAGAATCTCATCAGCTGCACTTATAACTTCACCACAGCTTTGTAAAACAAAATGTTTGGTTAATCTTTCTCATTCAGCAGTTTTGGGGACATATTGTATTTTTCTCTCTGTTCAAATATTTGCTCCTTGTCTGCTTCTGTCTATTGTGCAGAAATCACAAAGGTTTTCTATCTACATACAAAATAGTAATTAATATTCTCTGTGCCCTCTGCTCTCCCCTGGTCACGGCATTCATTCTGGTCAAGTTCACAACTTTCTCACTCTGGCAAACATTTTCCATCGTCTTTTGTTTCCACCAGAGACGCACGGGGACAGAGGGAGCTGGTCTTTGTGAAGAAGACGGACTGCTGGGAGTTGATGTTTTCTTTGCCTTTGCTCTGAGGAGCACCACGGCTCCTTTCTTTCTCACTTTGGTGACTCATTTGTATGCATTCAAAGCTGCATACTTTGTCCTTCTGCAGGCTCTGATGACTTCGTCATTTGAACCAAGAAAACAAACATCCAGTAACATGTTTTGATGTTTAGTTTTATATGCTAGAGAGATAAGGGACAGAATTACAAGCCTAAACGTCCAGATGTTAATGCAGCTAAAACGTTTTTATCACAGATGGAGAATTCATGAATACATTTTAATTTTCATGGGCATTTTTCAGCACATTCAACAACAACAACAACACATTTTCTGTTGTCTAATTGGATTAACTGTAAAAAGAGGCTCAGAGCAGCGTTTTAAGTATATAAACCTAAATTCACAATACCAAAAATGTCATGGTGAGAATCCATAATTGTATGGCGTTAATTCAAGGTAACATTTACATTTTAACAGTTTTCCATAACGTAATTATCAAATGAAGTACTGTACATTAAACAACTGAAAATTAAACTTTACTCATCTATTTATGTGAATCCAGTTTTTTCCAAATTGTAAAATGACAGATAAAGACATTTTCAGACTATTTCTGTGAGGAAGGCTGCAAAAAAAGGATTCAAAATGACCTCTAGAGAGTCATGTGACAAATTAAAACACTGTTATTAGTTTTCTTATTGTCCTGCTTCTGTTTTTTAAAGCACTGCACTATAATTGAGGATGTATTGTGTGAGTGTAAAGTGGCAAAAATGACTATGTTACCTAGAGGCAACATCGAACTATAGAATGTTATGGACAGATAGCTCGTGGTCCTATTAGTTGACTCTGCCAAAACTAGCCAAAGCAAGCAGGCGACAAAACTGGACTCAACAGCCTCCATGGTGACCAGACATGCCAGTTTCACCAGGACCATCTCAGTTTTAAGTTGGGTGTCTTGAGTCCCAACAGACATCTGTAAAACTCAAATGTCCCGGTTTTCAAGGTTCACTACCAAACCAACTGGTTTTCAGCACAATTAAGGAGGCTACAAGGGTGCAAAAGCATGCAATGTTTAATATTTTACACCCTCTGTTTAAATTCTGATAATAACTGCCAAGTGCAAGGTGGGAGGTCTCACATGCAGACTGTGGGTCTCTCTCTCCGTCCTCTGTGATGCTTGCTAAAGTTACACACTCAGGACGAAACGCTGCTCTAACCAGTCGAGAGTCTGCAGAGTTTGTTAGCTTATCTTTATCATCAGGACTGAATCTGACATCCAATCCAAAACAGAGGCATTTTTCTTCTTTTTAACTAGTTAGTTCTGTAACTTTATCACCAAGATGCCATGTTTCTTCTTCTTACGAAAGCCAGTTTGTCCGCTCAGCTGAGACTGACCCCTGGTGGCGTAAGCTGCACACTACAATTCAGCATCTCTCTCTCAGTTTAATAGAAAGAGGAGCGTCTGTATTTATGACGGTATCACGTCAGGATTTCTTAATACCCTGGTATACTGTAATACCTTTATACCGCCCAAGCATATCTCCTTCCTTGTTCATGTACATGCAGCATGCTGATGGACTGGGTGGAGGTGAATACAGATCAGCAGGTGTAGTGGTGGTCATTAAATAGTCTCTTGGGCAGTCACATCATTGGTTTCATCTCTCTGAAACAGCTGAGCCAGCCAGGCAGTCCAGCACTATTGACTGGAGGGATGATTACATTGGATCGAAACTATTTTAGCAACAATTCTGATGCACCTCACCTCGTTCACTGTAGCAGTATCATTTATCTGTACTTATGCACAGCTGAGGATGGAGTATAACTTCACACTGAATTGGACACCTGTTGAACCTGACAGGTCTGAGGGTGTTTTCGCACCTAAATTTGGTCTGGACTTTCAGACTTTGCAGACGCAGACGAAAAAGCTAGACTTTGGTCCAGCAAAAAAAAAGGGTGGTCTTGGTCTGGTTGGTCTGATTTTTGGTTTGGTTTTCACTTTCAAACCAATTACAGGAAATTATAAACAGGATATCATCAGAGCCAGAAGAAGAAAACCAACGCGCCAGGTCAGAATAAGCCACAGGAGTAGATGGGGACAGGTGGAGACCAGATGTTTAATGACATCTGGTCGTACAACTTTATAAAGAGTCAACGGGAAAAAACTCGGCACATGGATAATTGCGATGTAAAACCAAAACTAATTGATCCAAATGTAAACAGTGTCTCAGAAAAATGAACTTTGGTTTGGACGTTGTAGCTGAAACAAGGTGTGAACGCCTGTAAAGTCTGTAGAGGATAAACTCTTTGGACTGTGGCCTTTAATTATTTTTGACCCACTAGTCTAAAGACATAGGCTGGGCAAGATTCTCTCAATTTTTCATTCATCCATCTGTTCTATTTTCTTGTGTGTTAGGAGAACTAAAGCCTTGTAGGGCCACAAGGGGGGTTCCGTCTTGCTTTTATTGATTTTTTTTTTTTATTATTGAAGAACTGGAGGCTCATTTCACTTGATAATCTATTCTCTGCACACTGCCTACAGGCCTACAGATTTAACAGTGAGATCACAATGATTATTTAAACAAATCTACAGAACTATACCACTGCAAATGTAAATGTGCATGTAAATCTCCTGCCTTCATTTCAGTCGTACTACTCAATATTTTATATGAGCAGTAAATTAACATATTCTCATCTTGGCTCATAGCTGCTCAGCGATGCCCACGCAGTCAGTGACAGCCGGTAGTGAAATGTGTTGAGTTCAGGACCTCATCTCATCGTTCCACCTGGCAGGAGGAGAACCATTGTGTTCCTCAGTGCCTCCAAACCAATGAGCCAAGTCACTGCCAGATTTTGAAATAACCTCTTGCATGCATTCAAACAGGAGCTCAAGAATGACAGTTTCAAGGTTAGAAACATTACATGGAGGCTCTTTAAGTGGAGCTTCTCTGGGTGTGTATTTATTTACAGCTCAGATGTGAATGCAGGTACTCTAACTAGACTGAACTCTTGAAGATGATGATAAAACTGTCTGCAGTCTCCCTGCCAGAACTATACTTTAGGTTGATTTGGCTTTTAGAAGATGATTTAAAGGACCAAGATGTAACATCCAAAAATGAGTCCTGCAGTCCAAATAGCGAGTTGGAGCCATAGATGCTATATTAAATAGGTTGAAATCTTATTTAATATACAGGTTTGAAGCAAGTTGTTTCCCCCTGCCCCCTCCTCCCCAGACAAGAAGAAGCTGAGGCAGGCGGCAGGAACACTGCAGGAGTGCAAGACCAGCACAACAGTATAATTTAACAATAACAAGCAACAAGTCCTTCACTCAAAGATTATTAATGATTTCGTACGACGTGCAAACTGACACTTACTCATTTGCTGAACATTCTGCATTAATTTGAACTCTAATTAATGTGAAATGGGCAAACTACAACAGTTGCATATACAGAAATGCGCTGCATATCCAATCATACAACGGAAGTGCGCAAGGCCTCTAGGGGCAGTGCTGAGCTTCCACCCGAGAGAGACAGAGACAGACAACGGATGTATCAACGTGTGGTATGGAGCAGACGAGGGAGTGAGTGAGAAGAAGAAAGTGGTGTGAAATGAAAAAATGTATTGATTTGACAGCTCTGTAAGACGTCAGCTCCATCAGATTTGATGTCAACATTTAATAAAAAATTAAATCACTAGGAGGTTGGCCTGTTACAAGGTTTAATAGCCAACAGCCCTAAAAATACAGTTAATAGAAAACCCTCGAAACAACTGCAAACCATCAGGGGAAAATATGCCATATTCATATGAAATAATAGAGTAATTACAGCTGTTACCAATGATTCTATTTAAGGTTCTGTTCCATTTAGTGTAGCTGAGCCTCTCCTGAGCCAACATGGACAATAGGGGCACCCCAACTCTGTCTGACCTGAATGGAAAGGAACCTTAATTAGTATTTTGTGACCTGCTTGGACTATAAAGCCCATAAAAACCTAAATATCCAGATTGTGTTTGACATTGTATAGAGAAGGACCATTATTTCCAGCAAAAAGAGCAGCTGTGAACATGACAACAGGTGCATCGAGCTGATTTTCCACCAGTTTGTGTGGCATGTTCAACTCATTTAAACTCTAATTGGCATTGTGAGGAAGTGGAAGTTACAACAGCATCAAAACAATGTGACGACCCCTCTGCATGGTTCACTCTGCTGCTGCTCTGTTTTCTGTCCCCAGACCTGTTGGAGGTTAATCAGAAACATGGGACACACCTGGGCCCAGTGTGCCACATTTCCCCTCTCCACACCTCTGTGTTGTGGCTTTTCCCAGAGGAAAATTATGTTTCTCACAATCGTCTTTTCGTTGTCTTATAAGAAATAAATGAGATACTTATTTTGAGCTCACTGAAGTCTAAAAAAAAAACCTCCCTTAGGAGGAAAAAGAAGCAAAACAGAAGAAAAGCAGGGGATTTTTTTTTTCTCAGAGGTTTCGCAACAAGACTTTAAATTGACCACTGAGACAAAATTAAGATCTCATTTAAGACAACTGAGTTTTGTTTTAGATCTCACTGTTATCTCAAGATCTGATTACTTGAGACAAATTTAAGATCAGCAACCAAAAAAAGAGAACATTTTAAGATCTTCAATTGGGCTCAAATTAGTCGGGCTGGGACGAAACAAAGGCTATTTCTCAGGAGCCGAATTTAAGAATTATGAGAAAATGGACAAAGTCTCTGCAACGTCCTTTTTGTCTTTGTCCGCGTCTCTGATCCATAGAGAAGGATGGACGTTGCAGAAGATCCAGACCTTCATCAACAGCTGTTTGAAGGGTATTTTTAGGATCAGGTGGCTGAGCAAAACCAGCAACATGGAACTGTGGCAGAGAGGGAGACAGTAACCAGTGGGGAAACAGATCCTGAGGCCTAAGTCGGGGTGGACCGACCACACCTTGAGGAAACAGACATCTGGAACTACACACCAGGCCCTGACCTGGAACCCCCAAGAACAGCTGGAGCTGGGACACTGAGGCAGAGCTCAAGAGGCAGGGAACCAGCTGGAAAGAGGTAGAAAGTACAGCCCAGAGCCGTGTCAGATGGAGAAGTGTTGTTGATGACCTATGTTCTATTGGGAGCGGGCGTAAGTAAGTAATTAAGTATAAAGTCTCAAATTGTTTTTTTATTGAGCTCATTTATGTCTAGAAGACACAGGCTAGACAAAGACGAAATCTCTTTTTTAATTTTTCCCTTCTTCTGGGATGTTTCCTTTTCCGTTTTTATATGCAGCACATTTTCACTCATCCACTCCCTGCACCACTGACTTTACAGATTCATTCTACCTGTTTCTTTGGATTATTTTGTAATGAACTGCTTAAATATTTTATATACTGGTGTGTCTTCCATTTTTGTCCAAGAGTAAGAGCTGGGCTGCAACAAGGAGCAACAAGAATGGAGGAAAAGTTCATTTTGTGCCCATGAAGTTGTGTAACTCTAATCTCCCATCCTTAAAGCCTAAAAAAAAAATCTCCAATATCAGGAAGATTTCAGAATTGTGTGCTCACATACTCATATGTACACTGAGACAGGTTTTGCTTGCTGCAGTCATTCCTCCTGTTTAAACTGGCCATTAAAAGATCGATAGGGGACAAAATCATGAGTCCGGGTTATGTACAAAAAGTTTATATAGAAGTTAAAGAGGCCTCAGCAGCCACATGAGCATGTGGGAGTTGTCAGACATGAACAAATGTGAACCTATCCCTTCATATTATTATGTACATTGTGGTTTGAGCATCCAAGTAAGATGCTTTTGTGCTGATGTTCATTTTACACTAACACGTATAAACTATTAGCTCTTAAGCTGCTGTAATAGTCTGCTCTTTAAGGTGCAACACATAAGAATTGGTCACCTGCCAAGTTCATACTCCAAACAACTAGGGGGCAGCATATTATTAGTGTATCTGCTAACTGCTGCTAACTGTAGCTACTAGCTAGCTTTAGGCAAGCAGCTAGCAATCCTGTTAGCTCACTGGAGTCTATTTAAAATACGATCCATGATTGAAGCAAGTTGTTTCTCTCCCCAGACTCGGGGAAAGCTCTGCAGGAGCGCAGGGCACACGCTATATCATAATTTGAGAATAACAAGTAACGAGTCTTCCACTCTAAGTTAATGAGCTTTTTAAATCTGTCAGTTGTCTGTCAATGTAAAACTAAAACTGTTATCCTGAAAACAAAAACCCACTGCTCTGAAAATACACACAATGGTCTTTAGGTTCACTCCATTAACATATTGCCTAATCGAACCGTTATAAATATCTACGGCTTCCGTCTGTTCGGCATCTTTGCTCACGTCTAATTTTGTGAAGTCGTTTTAAATTTTTTTTCTCCTCATGTCCGTCCTCGCTTGCATTTGTTTCGCTGGTGTATGTGCTGTTTGCTTCTGGTCTTTTTGAACTGTAATTTGCTCTGCTTTTATTACTCTGCTTTTATTGCTGCCCGTTTTCTGCTTAATACTGTTCTGCTTTTACTGTCATTACCATGCATTTTGTTTTTATAACTTGCTTTTTAATTATTCATTTTTATATCGATTTTAGGTTGCCAACTAATACTAATGTCTGATAACTGATGTTTAATTATAGGCACTGCTCCTGAGAAATAAATAAATAATTTAAAATCTACAAGATGATTTCTAAAGACTCATTAACAGACATCGATTCATTTGGCGAAACATTCAGCATTAATTTTAACCCTAATTAGTGTGAAACAGGCAAACAAAAAGTTATAGGACACCGCGGCTGTGGCATTGTCATCAAAGTATTTCAACTTGATCTCTTATGACATACTGAGGTTTTTCTGATTTTTTACAGTAAATATATTACAGATATCTCCTTTAATTACACAACTTTCAAGTTGCTGTCAAACTCTGCGTTGCATAGCAACAAGAATGATGTAACGTTGGCCTTGGACTTGTCGCTCCTTCTGCCACTGCCAACACTTGAGTCTGGGTTTTTTTTTTCGTTAAAAAGATAAAAGCATCTTTACTGATTATCTTCTCTGTCTCTGTCCAAATTTAAAGCAACTGGTGATATTTTCTCACACAATCTGCAAGGAGAGATTAAATCTGTAATGATTGATGATTTCGTCTCGAGGCGCTGTGAGCAGTTTGTTCCAGGTCAGGTTGGGGGTTCCTCGCTCGGTCCAGTCAGGTTCGACTGTTCAATTCTGGAGACAGTAAAGACGTGAGCTTTGAGTCATTCAGCCCACAGTGGCCCCGTCCAGTTATTTCATCCCGAGCTTCAGAGGATAATCATCTATTGTTGCATGAGCCCGAGGTTGATTATATTTATTCAGGGGCTCGGGTGTCGTTAGGCTCTCTCGTTTCTCTCCTCTCCCTTTCTTTCTCTTTTGTCCTCTCTCTCTCTGTGTACAGCGGCTCAGCCCATCTGCTAGCAGCGCATGAATTTTTAATGCCCTTGCCCCCGAGCCGTGCAGTGTCAACAGAACATTGCTGCTGCGTGAAAAACGGGCAACTTTCATTCAGCTTTCTGCTCCTTATGTCTGCTCGAAGTTAAAGTTTAAACTCTAAGTGCTGCTGGTGTTTAGTTACTCTGAGGCAAAGGAATCCATTAAAAACTCATTGTATATTTTTAAAAATGCAGTCGGTTTTTCGCTGCTTCTCATAAATCAGCTTTTCTGCCAATATGAGGATTGCACATCCAGCCTGCCTGCTTGCTACAGTGCACAGACATCTTGGAGCTCCTGGGGGACGTAGTTCACTGCCCTGCGGCCATTTTCCCCTAATTAACATTCAAGTTCAGGCGGACCCCAAGTTGTAATGTAGAACTGTTATTGCATCAAGCAAGCGGAGTTTGAAACACCTGCCGTCACAGCATCAGCGTGTCTTCATCGTCTTCCTCTGACTTGTTTAGAATAGAAAGTGATTATTTAATAAATCAGTGAGGAGTTGAATAATAAATCAATACTCAGGCTGTATGACAAGCCCTTTAATGTCAGTATGACAGCACAGTGGAAAACAGGATTAAAACTTTGTGCACACACATTTGTGTTTAATTGTGTGTCAGTTTCTCTCTTTGTGTGTGTTTGTGTGCAGCCCGTTCTCACTCCCAACACGTCAAATGCAGCATCTTGGTCAGTGGCTCC